>JAADWH010000217.1:0-33864 GCA_023335995.1 Globisporangium nagaii
CTCTCTCTCTCTCTCTCTCTCTCTCTACATTAAACACGCAAACGGATCCTCGCTCTGATTCGCCTCCTCCGACTGCTCCTCTGCTGCTCTCGCCTCGAAGCCTCGGAAATCGTTGCCCGCGAACGGATCCAGCGACGCGGCACCGAACGACGCGCTGCTCCTCCTTGGCGCTGCCTCCGTCGTCGCACTCGTTTGCAAACCTGCTGCTGCTGCTGCCGCCGAATGCGATGGGATCGACGACGCCGAGGCCGATCGCGGCGACAAACTGAAGTCCAGCAGATCCGCGATCGCTGGCGTCGCCTGCCCAGCTCCAGCGGAAGTTGAAGACCACGACATGCGCGACTTGAACATCGAGTCGCCCGACAGCGGTGGCGACGACGGCAGTAAGCTCGTGCTCGTGAAGCTGTGGCGCGATGTCGCGGCATCAGCGGACGACGACGAGAAGCCCACGATGCTCGAGTTCATGGTCGTGAGGAAGTCCTCCATGGACCGCGACGATGGTCGTCGCGAGCGGCTCGAGCGCTGCGACAGGCTCTGCGCGCGCAGCTCGACGAGCAGCGTCGCCATGTCGCCCTTGGCTTCGTCCAGCACGTCCATCACGCGCTCGGTCGTCGCTTGGATCACCACTGCAGATACCAGACATTGCAATGGACAAAGCATCGGACAAATCATCACATCAGACAAGCACGAGGAGAGGAGCTTAGGAAGGCGGGCTATCACGTACAGGAAAAGCCGCCGTAGTTGGCGTTCATCTGCTTCCACAGAAAGTCAAAGAGCACAAACACTGGCACGAGGCAAGCACAAAGGAGAGCATATCAGTCAGTCCCTTGCGTCACTCCGCACTCGAGGCCAAGGCTAGGCAAACGCATCAGCAAAAGAGACTCACCTTCCGAGAAAACCTGGTAGAACGCCTCGCTGTCGGCAAAGAGCGGCCAGTTGAGTGCGCGCTCGCGCACGATCTGCCCGTCGAACTTCCAGAAGAGCCGCGCGAGCATGCACGTGATGTTGATGCCCGCCGGTCCCCACGGGTACGTGTTCTCGTGCGAGCCGGGCACTTGGCTCGTCACCATGCGCACAGCCTGCTCCGTGTAGTGCGACGCAAAGTACACGAGGCACCGCAAGCTGAGCATGCCGCCGGCGCGGAAGTCGGTCGTCGGGTCTGGACGCTGGAAGCCCAGGCGGCTCCATGTCTCGCCCACGCGCTCGAACTGCAGGTCCGCCAGCGAGTCGATCGATCCCACAGCACTGCCCGCAGCGTCCTCTTCGTCGATCGCAAAGCCGATGCTCGAGCGTGACGACTCGCGGTGGAACGGCTGCTGCGCGTAGATCGCGTGCCACAGCTCCTGAATGAGCTCCTCGTACGCGCTGCCGCCAGACGCGCACGGCTGTTTCAGGAGTGTGAAGTGGCTCTGCATCGTCGCGAGCAGCGGCTCGGCGGGCATCGCCATCTTCCCGGCTTTCATCCACAGCTGGCCCTGCGTCGCGGGACCCCCGCTGCCGAAGATCTGCAGGATCTCGTCCCGCCGCGTCGCAGCTTCTTTCCGCAGCAGCTCCCGCTTGTGCGCTCGCGCAAGCGCCTCGGCTTCTTCTTCGCGCGCTTTCTTCTCAAGCCCGACGATGTTCTTGCAGCCGTCCGCGATGCCGAAGTGCAGCGCATACGCGACGATCGCTCCGTCGTCATAGCCGCAGATGATACAACGCTCGTCGGGCGACAAGCTGATGGACGTGAGATCCGCCGATCCGCGCTTCACCTCGATGCGGCGCACGACGTTCGACGGCATGCCGGCGTCACGCACTTCGATCGCCGCCTCGGGGAACGCGGTCGCTGTGATGATGTACTCGCCCGAGCGTGTGAACAGCACGCCGCGGTCGAGCAGCAGCTGTGGATTGCTGCTGCTGGTGTCACTGACGCTGCTGGCAACCTTGTCGTGCGAGATCAGGTGGCCGTTCATGGACACGAGGAAGAGCTCCGACTGGCGCGTGTCCACGATGCTGCGCGGGTCGTAATCGCCTGCCGCGCTCTCGCTCTTCCGCGAAGTCCTGAAATTGTCCTCGGCGACCGACAGGCGGTTCGACGACGACGTGCGCGAGCGCGAGCCCGACTTGGGCGACGTGTGCTCCTCCGTGATCGCATGGATGAGCGCGTCGCCCAGTGGCGAGATCGTCATGTGCGTCACCACCGAGCGCAGCGACGGCGACGGCTGCATCAGCGAGACACTGTGCAGCGGCGTCGACGACCGCAGCGAGTGGATGAGCAGCGCGTTGTCCTTCGACGAGCTCACGACGACGTCCAGGTCGACGTTGAGTCCCACGGCGATCACGGGGCTCGTGTGGCCGCAGAGCAGCACCCACGGCAATCCGCCGACGGGGAGCTCTTTCTTCACAAACATACGACGCGAGCGCGTCGCCGCCATCTTCGACAACGCCCAGACAGACACCGTGCAGTCCTCGCTGCCGAACGCGAGCGCAAGGTCGCCCGTGAAATCGTCCTCGCTGCGCGCCATGCACAGGATCGGCTTCTTGTGGAATGCGATACGCTGCAGCAGCTCGCCATCGGCAGACCAGTGGATGCGCCAGCTGCCGTCCCAGTAGCCGCAGCTGATCATCTGCTCGTAGAACACCACACCTTCGCTCACGAGGCAGCCCGCCGGGAGCTTCCACCACTGATCCACGTCCACAAAGCTGAACGGACACACACGCCCCTGGTCTGGAACAGCGTTGAGGTACCGCTTCGCCATCACGATGCCGCTGCTGTCGGTCGTATACACAACGCTGCCGAGCTCGCTGCTGCCCGTGCTGTGAGCGCCGATCCCCGAGCCACTGCCGAGACCTGGGCCGTTGAGTCCCAGTCCGTGGTTCATCGCGTTCGAGAATCGGATGCTCGAGAGCGACTCCGTGTGCTTGGACGTGAGGTCGTGGCGCCGCACCTGGCGTCTCGAAGACAGCGTCGCAACTGCGTGAGAGGCAGGGAACCGAGCCTCGAGCGCTCCGTCTTGCGTCATGCGCGCTGGGTGCGGCTTGCGGAAGAGCTGGATGGGGATCGTGCCGCGCTGCGTCAGCTTCGAGCGCACGCCAACGTTCAGCGTGTCCAAGTTCAGTCGCTCGGGGTAACAGGCGACGTGGTACACGTTCTGCGAGTCGACAGACGGCCGTCCCGCTTGCTTGAAGCCGAACACGAGGTCGATCCAGTGGTGCAAGTTCTCCGACACATAGTCGCTCTCGAGTGCCAAGCGGTGCTGACGCACAAAGTCGTGCGGCGAGATCGCCCAGTTCGGCAGCAGCACGCTCGACGATGGACCGAAAATCGTGCTCTGGCCACCATTCGCTGTGAGCATCTTGTTGCGATCGCTCGTGAGGAAGTCTGGCAGGTAGAAGAACTCCGGTGGGAGCTCGAACGAGTGCCCCTCTTCGCTGATGCACTTCTGGAAAGCGTCGGCGACCGAGTCAAAGTTCGTCGTCATCTGGTTCGCCGCTGCAGCAGCGACATTGTCGCCGACAAAGTTTGCGCCGAACGCTGCGCTCGTGAATGGCGCGAGGCGCACGAGGAAGTAGAGCACCGACCGCATGTGCGAGTACGACGTGGAGAAGTGGTACGACGGCAGCTTGCTGCTCGGGTCCGCCGAGTCGTACTTGTCCTTCACGCGCTGCGCAGATTCGGGTGTCTGCACGCCAATGGGCTTGCGCAGGTCGCGATAGATGCTCGGATCTTCCAGCCGAAGCTCCGTGGACTCGTAATCGTTTAGGATCCACGGGAACACTGGGTACTGCGTGATGTCGTTGTACGATCGCCCCGCAGACACGTTGAGCAGCATCAGGTACTCGAAGTTGCTGATCTCGCGGCGCATCCACATCTCCGTCCACTTGCTCTTCGCAAACATGCGGTCGGCCGAGAGGATGCGCTTGCCCCACTTGGACAAACAAGGCGGCTTGCGCTCGCGCAGCGTCGCGTACACGAGATCCGCTTCGCCGTTCGACTGGAAGCCGAAGAGGCATGAGCTGCCGTCGACGAAGTACACTTCGAGACCGTTCTGCGCGTCGAGCAGGAACCGCCGTCGGTGGATCACGCGGATCACGCGCACTCCCCACACGCGGCGCTTGAGCTGCGAGACGTACGCGTCGCCCAGCGCCGTCGACGAAGCCCCGCCGCTGCGTCCAAAGTCCACCGACGAGTTCTCCGACAGGTGCTTCAGTGTGCACACCCACTCGCCTTCGAAGACGATGGTTGATGAACCGATGCGCAGCATGCCGTAGACCATCACACCCGATGGCAGGATCAGATACGCCTTGGTGCGGTAGCTCGCCCCCAGCGTTCGCCAGTGGTCGTTCCTGCTGGACGGCGTACGAGCCACGCGGTTCGCTGTCGGCGTTGACGCCAAATCTGACGGGGTCGACGGGGTCGTTGCGCTCGTTCCCTCTGTATCCTCGGGGCTCGCTGGGTCCTCCGCAGCCTCACCTTCCATCACAGCAGCCAGCGGATTGCGGATCGACGCCGCCTCCTCCATGTCGTCCTCAATGTTGATGACCCCCGAGTAGCTCTTCTCCAACCCCGTCGACGTCGACGAGTCCGAGGACGCCGAGAGACTCATCGCGGGACTCATGTTCGCATGTCCACTCACAGCAGAGTCAGCAGCCAGCGCCTCTTCGTCTTGAGACTTTGCAGTCGGGCGAGCCGCCGTCTTGCCCAGACGCATGATGCCGCTCGAGAAGCGCGACGAGATGTTGCTAATGCGCGCGATCCGATCTTTCGCAGACTTCACAGACATCGCGACTTCAGCTGCAGTCGCCACGCTCTCGCGGCGTCCCGTGCGCGGCGGCGGCAGCGGCACCTCTTCCTGCTCCTCGCGCACCATGTTGGTGTCCATGACAAGCTCGAGATCCTGCAGTGGCTTTGGTGGCGAAGGCTCGAAGTCCGACGATCCGGACTCGGTGAGATCCCCTCGACTCGCACTGCGTCCATGGTTGCTCACCGTCGAGTTGTGTCGCGAGCCAACGCCGCCATTGTACCGCTCGCCGCTCGCATCGTCCAGGAAGCTCGACTCGCCATTCTCCAGCGCATTGCCGTTTGGACTGATCTCGCCCTCGCCCTCGCCATAATCGTCGTCGTCGTCGTCGTAGCCTTGTTCTGCTGGATCCTGGTACATGAGTCCTTGGCCGCCGACGCTCGTGCCCCCTTCTTCCAGCACCGAATTCACCGACGGGATCGACAGCGCGTCCACGAAAGTCTCGCCTTCCATTCCGCCTGCCTTGAGAAGATTCGACGAGTCGTATTGCGAATAATCCGAGTGTGTGTCGTCCGTGTCAGGCAGCAAACGGCAGCGGATCCAGTTGCTTGACGTGTACGTGTCCAGTCGCCAGAACTCCTCCTGACCAAGTGCACCGTCGTCCATGCTCCCCGCGGCCGTGAAGTCGCCGTCTTTCTGACCGACTCCTTCGACTCCCCAAACGTGGCGGATACCCCATTTCAGGAGCACGCGGAGCTTCATCCAGTCGTCAATGTCCTTCGCCTTGACACGCTGCAGCCACACTTGCGCCTGCTGTTCCAGCTCGTCATTGTCGGTCGTGCCGTCCGTGATGCTCGCCTTCAGTGACGACGACGACGACGTGCGTGTCGAGCGACCGATGCGCTCGAGTTCCGCCTTGGCGCGATTCCGCTCGTGAGTCTCCTCCGCCTGCATGGACGTGCGCTTTAGCGCTCGCCCTTCGCGCGCGTGGGCGACCTGCTCGTGGTAGAACCCGTCGCGACGACGCACTTCCTGGTTGTTTGTCAAGAAGTCGTTGCGTGCGAGCAGCGCGACGAGCTCGTCCGAGGATCGCAGCGACACTGGAACCAGCGACGCCAAGATACTCGCCAGCTTGATCGCCGAGTCGGACCAGAATTTGCGTCGCACGCGCTCAATCAAGTGCGCGAGCTCCGGGATTAGCCACAGCAGCAGTGACGTCTCGTCGCCAGGCGCGGCTTTCACGCAATCGCTCGACGAAATGAGTCCAGGACCCGCCGAGCCGCTCATACTTCCTCGTGACGGCGTGAACGACGACTCAAACTGCGACGTGTCGCGGCCGAGCCCCATCGCATTGATGAAGTACTCAAACTTATTGAGGCGCGCAAAGAAGACGGACTTGAACGGCAGTCGCAGCTTCGACGACGTCATCTCCCCCGCCTCACTCTCTGCGGCGCTCTCGCTGTCCTCCAGGAGCACCAAGTGGAAGTACCGCAGCAGCAGCTGGAGCACCTGGCGCATTGGTCCACCGGGGTGTGGACGCGCAGAGATGGAGCCACTCGACGTGCTCGTTGGCGCGCCAGTGGACGAGAGCACGCCAAAACCAAACGAGATGCGTCCTGCTGAGCTGTTGCGGTGCACGCTCAAGTCTCTCGAGTTCGATGACTGCCGCGTGCTACTCGACGTCGGGCTCTGCGGACCTCCAGACTGGAGACCCGACGGCGGGTACCGCGCTGCGTTGCTCGCGCGGCGGTTGAAACTCGCGTCCGTGTCGGCGTGGAAGTATGACGTGAAGTGCTGCCAGATGCCCAGGATCGCGTCCACGAGCTCCGCTTCGTGCCAGATCACGCGGTCGCACTTCCAAAACACCATCGTCGGATCAAGACTGCTGCCATCCCCATCGTCCGAGCCTGACGAGCCTTCGCCAGTAATCGCCGCAGGATCCACTTTGCCGAGCGTGTCGGGATCGTAGTGGAGCACCACGGCCGCAGCGACAGTCGCGAGGCTCTCTGCGTTCTTCCACAGAGTCGACTCGCGCGACGGCGGGTCCTGCTTGCCTCGCAGATTCAGATCCGCCGACAGGATCTCGCTCATCTTGCCCAGTGTCGCCTTGAGCAGCGACACGACCACGACTTCGAGCTGCTCGCGCGACGTGATGAACCGAGACAGGCTCGTGAACGGATCCTGCAGCAGGAACCACGCGAGCTCGTTGCTCCGCGCTTCCAGACACACGATCGTCGAGATGAGGTCGTAGGAAAAGTCCGTGATAAAATCCACGCATCCGCTCGGCTGCATCGCCGCCATGAGCTCGATCAGCGCGAGCTTCATGCGACTCGACATCTCCTTGTACACGAGCGCGTTCGCGTTCGCATTCGCCTGTTTCTTGCGCTCGCCGCCGTCGACGTTCAGCGTCAGCAGGCTCCTCAGAAAGTCCAGGTCGTCATGCGCCACGATCGAGTACATCGCATTCACGCGCACTTCTTCCGACTCGTTCACATTCAGCACAAGCTCGCGCAGTTGGCTCATTGGGATGCCAGGACATCCTTTCAGCTCAATGCCAAAGAGCGAGCGAGGTGACGTCGTCGCGCGACTCTGCTCGCTGTCCGCACCTCGCAGACTCAGGATCGCCTCGATGATCGGGATCTGCTCGGTCGTCGAGGAAACCGTCGCAGTGCCGTTCATGCTCGAGATGCTGTTGAAGATGAGGTAGTGCCGATTGATCGTACTCGCGACGGTCGCCGACCCGAAGATGATCATCAGGTGGCGGATCGCAACGACGCGAATCGGCATCGGACTCGAGCGCACCATGCTCAGGAACGGGAACATCATGTTGCCATGCCAGATCGTCGCTGTCGAGAGCGTTTCTTCGTCAATGAGCGAGTCGAACGCCTCAGTCTTGCCGTCGAGCGCCTTCATGTCGCTCTCGCTCACTTGGATGCCCAGGATTGTCAGCAGCATCTCTGAGTACACGCCCATCGTCACCGGGTTCTCCTCGGGCTTGAGCGCGAGCATGATCAAGTACGCGTCGCCCACAGACAGGTGGATCTTGTCAGGACTGTTCGCCTTCTCGCGGTCCTGCGTACACCCGCACTTGAGGAACAGGTACGTGCGCAGGAGCCGGAGTGTCATCACGCGGATCGCGTCGCTCGAGAACTCCAGCAGCGGCAGCCAGATGCGAAGTCCACCGAGGCGTGCGAACAAGTCGAGGAGCCCCTCGGGTGCAGTCGGCTCGACCGAGAGCTCAATCATCAGCTGCAGCAGGTCTGGTAGATCGGCTTCGGGAACATTCTCCACTGCCGAGCCGGCCTCCGCCTCGCCCTCAGAGATACTCTTCGCGACTGCAGAGAACGCTGCAGCCAGGGAATGCTCGCCATTCTCCTGTGTGGCTGGCGTGCCATCGGCGTTCACGCCCTTGAGCATCGGGTTCGTCGGCTTCCCGATCATGCAGTAGATCAGCGTGCGCGTGCTCTCGTACGACAGCTGCGACTTTTGCTCCTTCCCTCCTTTGATCGCCGCGCGTGCAATCACAGACGTGGTAGTGGGCTTCGGCGCCTGGGCTTGTGCCTCGCACAACACGATCTTGATGATCGCGAGCACGCGCTTGCGCAGAATGTCGACCTCTTCGGGCGAGTACTCCTTGGCGCGCCGCAGCGATGTCGACTGCGACTGCTTCCAGTAGATCCACGAGAGACATCGGAGGAAGTGGCGCGTCGAGACCGCCGAGAAGCTGCTCTCGTCCTTGCGCGTCATGATCTCGAGCTTGTCAAACACGGTCTGCTGGAGCTCCACGGGTGCGTTCACCCACACGCGGAAGTTGAACAGCAGGAACTTGTAGATCTCGTCCGAGAGCGTGCGGTCCGAGATCACAGCGCTGCGCAGCCGCTCGATCGCAGTGAGCAGGTCCGGCGTCAGGTACTTTGGTGGCAGCGAGCGCACGAGCAGCGCCGTGAGTCGCACGCCCTGGTTGCGCCGGAAAATGAACTTGTTGACGAGCGAGTGGCGCATGATCTCGGCGATCAGCAGCAGCACTTTCGGTATGCATTTGACGCCGAGCGGCCGCGCGATCAGGTCGCTCATGTGCTGCAGGAACTCCGCGTCTTCGTCAAACTGCGCGGTGACTGCCAGTGTGCTGCTGCTGCTGCCGGATTCGTCATTACCGTTGGCACTGCCAGGCGATACCCCACTCGATGTAACCAGCAGGGGGAGACAGATGAGCGGACCGCCGAGCTGCGCGACCGACTGCTTGAACGTGCTCGCGTGACGCAGCCGCACACCCGCGCTCGCTGCCTCTGCGTGGTTCCCATTGCCGCTAGAATCGTAGCAAACGCCCTTCGAGCGATCGCAGTGGCGCGCGTCGTACGCGAGCAGCAGCCCATCGCTCGAGCTTCCGAGGATGAGCGATGAGCTGGGACCACTCGACGGCCCGCTTGACACTGTCACGCCCGAGGACGTCGACGACGACGAGATGTACGAGTTGAACTGGAACACGAGTGCGTCGTACTCGTCCACGCTGCGGATGTTCGAGATGATGTTCGCCGGCAGCGCTTGCCCAAAGAGCGCCGTGGGACCCAAGAGCACACGCAGTGAGCTTGAGCCATAGCTCTCGCGCATGCCAATGAGCGACTTGACAACGGGCGCCATGAGCGATGTGTTCGGGTACGCGAGCTTCAGGCTCTGGCGCAGCTCGGCGTTCAGGTACACGTCGAGCTTCGAGCCGCGGATCTGCCGATGCGTGTGCGTGATGCAGAGAAAGTGCCACCGTCCCGGTGTGATGAGGTCCGGCACTTCCACGTGCCCGTCGTTCTTCTTCTTGTCGAAGCACGTGAGCATGAGCGACGCCCGCACGAACGAGCACATGATGCCGACGCCAGTCTTGCCGCTGCAGTCGCACAACGCACACAGGACGATTCAGTACGCGATGCAGTAAGAGATAGATAGCTGGCGTGCCATACACATGGCAGCAAACGATAGAGAACAAGCAGCAATGCGTACCAGAAGGTGAACAGCGGCGCAGCGACTTCGGGGAGCGTCTCGAACTTGATCCAGGCGCAGAACGTGTAGCCGTTGTTCGGGAACGAGTCGAGCACCGGCAGAATGAGCCCAGAGAACTCGCCGCTGAGGTCGAAGAACGATGCTGGGCCGAACGAATCGCGCGCGATCATCTCGAGCGTCGAGAGGTAGTAGCTCACGGCAGTGTCGTCCGGCTCCTCGTGCACCAAGCGCATGCTGCGGAACACGCCGAGCATCGCGCGGATGTCGTCGATGTTCACGCTGTGGTTCGCCAGGTAGAGCAGCAGGCGCAGGATCTTTTTAAGCACGGACACCGTCACGCACGGGTCCACGAACAGCCCGCGCTCGCTGAGGAAGCGCAGGATCTCGCGCTGCAGACCGGCGCCGAAGCACGCCTCGATGTTGCCGCACGAGCTGCGCACGAGGTTGATGAGCGCCTCGAGCGCCGCCACCTGCTGCGCCTCCTCCAGCACGCCGACGATCGTCGCGAAGAGCGTCTTCAGGTTCGCCGGGTGGCGGATCTGCAGCTTCGCAGCCTCCGCTTCGCTGTACTCCCTGCCGCCTGTACACGAGCAGACACACGAACGAGCGTAGCCATTTTCGGTCGGATCGACGTGACGAGGAAGGGCGGACGACGCGGGGGGCGTATCGCATACGCGGAGCGCAATTCAGCATCAACAACGACAAGTGGCACAACGGGACAGATGAGTACCACGCGCACAGAAAAGATCGCAGGCGTCACGCAGCAATGGCACAACAACACGCAGCGCAGGGAGGGACTACGTACACAGGTTGCGGAGGAACTGCTGCACCACATCGCCGCTGCCGCTGCTATTCGCATTCGCCTCCATTGTGCGCGTCTCGGTGAGTTCAATCTATGAGAACAATGAACAGGAACGAAGAGCTGGCCGAGTGCGCGTCGCCGTGTCCCCTCCTCTTCCTCTGTATGTAAGGTTGCGCGTTGTGGCTGCTGCTGGTCGTGCTGCGGGCGTCTGCTGAGTCTGCCGCCTGGAGCTTCTCGCGCTCGTCGCCCCCTCCTCCCTGCTGTCGCTCGTGCGTGGGAAAATGGTGCTGAGCTGGTCGCCCACTTTTTCTTTCCAGTTCAAAGCGAACGCAGGAATCATATGACTCAGCCTCTACGTGCGTGCGAACCTAGACTGGATGCAAAAAAGGGTCATCTTCAGTTTGATGAAAGCAATATAGGTCGCCTGAGGTGGTGTCCAGAGAGCTCATCGATCCCCGATCCGTCGTTTCGAGGTTGTTCTGAGCGCTCTTACAAATGCTCGAGCATACGAAGCGGACGAACCTAGATGTCATTACCGCATATTCTCCTGTGACGCAACCTGCGTCGCCACTTTCTCTACCAGAACATGTTGTCGACCACGACGTCGTCGTCTGCCTTGCGGCGGAATACCGCGACGTACTTCTTGCCGCCACCGCGCGCGACCTTCTTCCCTTCCTCGGTCTCTTCGGTCATCGCCTCCACGCACGGGTCGGTGCTCTATCATATTTCGCAAAACGAACCACCGCAAACAAAAGCAAGGAGTCAGCATGGCTGCATTTCCAAAGAAATGCAATCGCTTCCAGCAGCAAAACAAAGCAACAAAAACAACAACAAAAACACACACACACACACGCACCAGCTCCTCGTCCGAGATGCGCGTGAAGCACGGGTGGCTCGTGCACTTCTCCACGTGCCAGTTGTGGAGCTCTTCGACGTCCGTGATCGTGTACAGAATGCCGCCTGGCGCCAGCAAGTACGCGTACTCTGCGAGCAGGGCCGTGCTGCAATATTGCACAGCGCCCACGTGTGTGTCAATAACCGAACCCACCCAGACGCTGCCGTAAAGAGATCAAGCGACCGTACCTGACGATGCGGCGACGGTGGTTGCGCTGCTTGAACTGCGGGTCCGGGAAGCAGAAGAAGAGCTTCGTGAGCTGCCCCTTGCTGAAGTAGTGCGGCAAGTACCGCATCGCGTTCGTTCGGAGCGCCGACACGTTCTGGTACTGAAATTTTAAAAAAAAGAGGAGACCAGCGACAGATCAAACGTCAGCATCCTCGAGCGAGCATGCAGAAGATAACCACGAGCACAAGCAAGCAAACGTACTTGTCCAGGGTGCTCCGAGCGCAGGGCTTCAATGCGCAGTCGCACGTACTCGGTCACCTTCGGGCGGATCTCCAGCGCCAGCGTGAGTTTGTCCGGGAACAGCGCGCCAAGAGCGACTGCGCATCAACACGGAAACAGTGTCGACATGGTTGGATCGGCTCGAACCCCATCGCCATACGAGGAAACGAGAGTGACAAGCGCTGTTCGTACCGGTGAGACCGCCAAAGCCACAGCCAACATCGAGAAAGTCGACGCTCCTGTTGCGGCACGTAACACCAACCACACACACACACCAGTGTCAGCCGTACAATAGCGCAACGACAGGCACACACAACCAAAAAGGTGTCGTGAGTCGGCACTCACGGCGACTCGATGTTCGGGAAGTGCGGCGACCAGTCCGTCTCTTGTGGGTTCACAGGGCTGCACAGGCAAACAGCAGCGCCAGTTCATGCTGTGTCAGTACCAGCAAGACAGCCTCGATCATCATCAACCGCAGCAGCAACTGCAACAGGGCACGAGCCACGAACAGCCAGCCACTTGGTGCAACTCGGAGCGAATCGCGACGTACTATTCGAACGAGTCGTTGTGCGACAGCGGGTTGCAGTGCGCGCGCGATCGGAAAAACTTCTTCTGCGGCGCCTTGACGACCTGCGAGTCATCGTTCGCAGGCGCAGCAGCGGGCGTGGTAGTGGCGGCGGCAGAGCTCATCGCTGCGTCAATCGTTCCTCGTCGTCGTCGTGTCTTTCTTGCAGTCGATTGGCATTTTCCAACTTGGCTGATGGAGACCTGTGTCCCGAATCCCTGCTTTACTGGTCTGAGTGCGTCCCCAAAGCAACTGATGCGAGGGACGCACAAAACAAATGACGCCAGGAAAAAGGAAGCCAGAAATCGGATCTGGCAGCGATGGACGAAGCGAGAAGGCAGAGCGCTGCTGCCGCCGACGAGCTCCCCGTGGGTCTCTGCAAGGACTGCGGCGAGGACGGCCAGATCCTGGACCGCGTGCTGCTGCAGCACTTCATGCTGAGCGTGTGCGTGACGTGCAAGCAGGATGGGAACCTGCGCGAAGGCTCCTACGAGCTGATCCCGAAGAGCCACGCGAAAGCCGAGTTCGCGCTGCCGGACTCGCTCTTTGACTGGCTGCCGCACATGGCGAAGCCGAACCCGCACCACGAGAGCTTTGCGCCACTGAAGCTGTACCTGAAGAAGATGGTCCTGGCCGAAGCGTACCGGCTCTATGAGAACGAGGAAGGGCTCGAGAAGGAGAAGGCGGCGCGCAAGCTTCGAGCGTACACGACTGCGGCGAAGCGCACCAAGCACCTGCTCAAGCGCAAGCACGTGCTGTCGGCACTTGGTGACACAGAGAACGTCAGCAAAGAGCAAAGCAGCGAGAAGAAGAACGACGACAAGCAGCAGGCGCTAAAGAAGCCTGCATACATCCCTGTGGCGGACCGCGATCATAAACACCAGTTCGCCACGGAGAGCTACGACGAAGCCGCGAAAGCGTGGTTCAAAAAATGTGCGTGCGGCATGAAAGTGGAGGTGGAGAAGTGGTGAACGCGCGTGCTCCGCTTGTCCATCGAACGCGCGAGAAAGCAGCAGCCAACGTGTACGATTCATTGTTCAGTCACACACACACGTACGTGTCCGACAGGCAGGAGAAGAATAGATAGCGTTCATCATTTACAACCTTAGAATATTTAAATACACCGCCACACAGTACCATACCCACATCTTCCCAGATCTTGTCCCTGGAGCGCAAAGCTGTCCGCCGCTCTGCTCCTGCTTTACTGGCTCCGTCGACGCATCTCTAAGATCCCTTCGTAGCACGACGTCATGTACTCCGCCAGCGAGTTCGCCATACGGAGACTCTGCTCCTTCAGCGGCGCCATCATCTCGAGCGGGTCGTCGGACTCGACAGCCGGCGTGCACAGGTTGCCGAGTACGTTGACGTAGCTCAAGCAGCAGTAGTACTTTGGCAGCCGATCTTCCGCGGTGCGCTGGAGCCAAGGCGGGAGCTCGAATGTCTGCGCTTGGTGACGTCCGAGCAGATTCACGCGGAGAACCGTCGTGCCGCTCACAATCACCTTCTGCGGGAGCACAAAGTCCTGGAGCTGCATGTCGTTCACCATGCTGTACACGGGGGATCGGTAGAACGGCTCCTTGGGCGCCTTGTCGTCTTCCGGCTCTTGGTTCATGTGTCCATCGTAAAACTCAAACGAAACCTGCTTCGGAGCGTACGTGGGGCTCCCAGGATGCCAGAACACGCGGTATGGCAAGATCTGCACGCCGCTCACGACGCACGACTCGACGAGGTTGTAGTCAATGAACTCCGTCGCATTCTCGTTCGACGAAGCAGAGCTGGAGCAGCAAAACACGAGCAGTCAGCACATGTAGCCGCGCTATTGACGTACAGATCACCACAATGCACACACCTGCTCCAGTAGCATGAGTTCCCGGTCGAGCAGCCGCACCGGTGCTGGATGCGCTCGCCCAGTGTCATTCCGAACGGCGACACGTCGTGGAGGTCACTCGGATTCTGCAGCGCAGGACTTTCGAGGTACGGCCGGATCTCCGACCAGCACTTCGAGTGCGTGAGTGTGTTCGACGGACCCTCGCTCGGACGATCTGCGGACGAGAACTCCTGCACGTCGTGCAGCAGCTTTGCATCTTCTTCAATGTGTCGGTTGGCTAAGCAGGTCATTTTCTTCCACGAACCGCTGTTGTCCCCGCAAAGCTTCGTCTCCGCACACACCAAGTATCTCGACCCAATCTGCTGCCACAGATCTGCACACACCACATCGCCCGTTAGTCTCGACCACCAGTCGTAGAGCCATACAGCTGATGCACACACAAGACATACCTGATCGCTGAACAACTTCATAGAGAAACACGGACGTTCGCTCGGCCGCGTGGAGCGTCGCGTGGTCGCCAAACGCGCAGATGTGCTCCAGCATCTCGACCGGGAGATCCAGCACAGTCATACACAGCATCTCGACGTCTTGCGGCTCCTCCATGTCTTCGTCGTCATCGTCGGAAAGCGCCATCGACGGGAACGCCGGCAACGGCGCGACAACCGCTGTGGCGGCTGCCGTGAGCATGCTGGAGAGCGCGGCGGCGGCGACCGCGACGCTCTCGTGCTTGAGCGAGGTGGAGTCCATGAGCGGCGCCATGGCGAGTGTGTTCAGCGAGTGCGTCGTGTGTGCGTGTGGGTGCGTGTCGGAGAGGCTTCCTCTGCTTCTCGCTGTCGCTGTCGCTTGCTGTTGTGCGTACGTGGAGAATCGCGAAATGAGCTCCGAGCTGAGCTGAGTGTGCTGGGGTTTCTTCAACTTGCTTTTTTCTCTCTCTCTCGTTCTTTTTCCCCTCTTTTCTCTACATGTAGAGAAAGAATGACTTTTTCGTCCCTGAGCGGACTGGGATCTCACAAACGAGAACTGACTTCCAGCGACTGCCTCATGTTCACGAAATGGGAAATGAGGGAGCGAGGAGCGAGGAGCGAGGGATCATCAGCCTCCGAGTCGCGTGCGCGAGATGCGGGGGGCCACGAAAGACGCTTGGCTGCTAGCGAGCTTTCGTGGAGGTATCCGTGGAGCAAAGATGTCAGCGATATGAACTCGACTGCAGGCAGGATCGCTGCGATTGACAATGCAAAATTCAAAAATGTAGAAATCGCAAAGTTCAACTCAAAAGTTAAAAATGCGAAACGCCGCGAGGATTTTTCACCTCGCTGCCATCATCTGTGAATGCGCGCGAAATGCTCGACTCGATCGCTTTGCTGTGTTGCTGCGAGCCGAAAATGGTCTCCTCAGCCATAAACGCAGCCAAAGTGTCGCTTCCTGCGTCACCCGATATGCGCGCTGCATGGCAGCCATGTTTACCCTGCTTGTCGCAGATCTCTGAGCGGGGGTGATTGTGCCCAGAATGCGGACGACGCTCATTGGAACGAGCGAGAAAGCAGCATTTGCAGTTATCGCCGATCGCCAGCATGCTCACGCAGAGGATCGCGTGCACTGTTGCCCTAGCAACCAACAACCAGAGCGAGAGAGAGAGAGAGCATCGAGTCGCTGTCTGTCTATCTCGCTGGTGCGCTCTCGCGCTGCCTATGACACTCTCTATAGTACCGCATCTACAGAGTCAGCAGAGCGATTGCCACCTTCCTGCTTTCTCTTGTCGGCCGGGACGACAGGATGGTACTCGTGCTTGTTGTTCTTCGTGCTCACGTTGATCAGCACGAAGCCCGAGAGCACGAGCACGGACGCCAGCAGCGTCACGGACGTTGGCGGGCTCTGGTGGAACACAAAGTCCGCCAGGATCGCGAGCGGCACGGTGAGCGAGAGCCCCACGGTCGCGACCGTCGGCGACGTGAGCAGCACGGCGCGTGCCCACAGGTAGTCCGACAACACGTTGTCGAAGAGCCCCTTGATGCCGATGAGCCCGAGGATCTCGAACGTCAGCCCGCTGAGCGACTCGATGCCGGCGTAGTGGAAGCAGACGACGACCGGCAGCAGGCAGACAAAGTTGATGACGCCGATGAAGCCGAAGAAGAGCGAGATGCTCACGCTCTCTTCGTCCGGGATCAGCTTGCGGATCGACGTCGTGTACACACCGTACATGAACGCCGCGAAGAGCGCGACGAGGTCGCCGACGACGTGGTCGCTCGCGTCGTCGCCCGAGTTCGAGTCGTTGAAGATCGTCGAGATGTTGCCCGCCATGCAGAGCACGACGCCGAGCACTTTGAGCCACGTGAACGGCTCGCGCAGCACGATGACGCTCATCAAGAACGTGAACACGGTCGACGTCGAGCTCACGATCGTGCTGCTCGTGACGCTCGTCATGTTGAGGCTCTGGTTGTACGTGAAGTTCGCGGCGAACCAGAGCGGTGAGATCGTGGCGCTGATCAGGAAGATCTGGCGGTACGTCGCCTTGCGGCCCACGCGCTTCATGAGCTCGTGGTGACTCAGCTTGCCGTTCGTCGGTCGGCCCTGGAACCACGCCTTGGCGCGCGGGAACACGATCTGCGAGAGGTACCAGAGCGGCAGGTTCACGGAGAAGAGCGTGATGCCGACGTACGTGAGGAAGAACGGTCCGTTGAAGCTCAGGTTGTGGAAGATGTACTGCACGAGCACGGACGCGAACGTCCAGATGAGCGCGACGACCACGAGGAAGAACACACCGAGCATCCACTCCCACGTCGTGTGCTTGAGCGGCTTGCCGTCGCGGTCGTGTGGCTGTGTCACGAGTCCCGAGCGCTCGGACACGTCCGTGAGCTCCTCATCGCTGTAGGACGCGGGCGTGAGCGGCACCGATGCGCTGCCGTCCATCGCGTCGTCTGGGGGGTCGCTGCTACTGCTGCTGCCTGCTCGTCGTCGCACGGCGGCGGTCGGTTCGCGTCTGTGGCGCTGCTCTTGCTCTTGCGGCGGCAGGTGCAGGCGTTGCGGCTGGAGCTCCACCGGCTGCTGCTGCTGCTGCGGGTGGTCGTGCCTCATGAAGACACACACTCACGCTCACTCATCGTTCCCGAACACGGAGATGGTCATGCGGTCGTTCCACCAATCACACGCAGACATCAACATGACAAAAATTTAGGCAGTTGAGTGTGTGGCCCACTCTATTCATCGACCACTGAGGCAAAGAGTTGTGGTCCACGTAAACTCTCTCAGTCTGCTAAAGTAGCGTGGCCCACCTAGCATCTAGGAGTGATGGTCGACCCAACTGCGAAGATGACTCCGCACCGTCCCACATTCGATGCTTTTGGTCCTCCCTCGTCTATTCCCCTACGAAACTCGTCTGCATCGCTTTCATAGCGATATTTCTGCTCTCTGGGGGCCAATCTCATCGTTTATCATCGCATCTGACCTCTTTATCTAGTCGTACCTGTGATGCGAGCCGCCTGAGAGACAGGAATTTGTGCGTTCGATCGGAAGACGAAGCTGACAAGCTCAGCATTTCTCCCATTGCTCGTTCTCGTCGCATTCTTCCCGTTGCAATCCCCTCGACCCTTCTCCGCCACCACCACCAGCAACCACCAGCAGCAGCAGCAGCAGCAGCCAGCAGTAGAGAACAGAAGAGAAGAAGAAGAAGAGAAAGCAGCCACCATGGCGTCGTGCTCCGCGCCGAGCAGCACGAGCAGCAACAGCAGCAGCGTCGCCCCATTATCATCTTCGTCCGCGACCGCAGCAACCGAAATGGCTGGCATGCTGCGTGTGGACGTGCTGAGCGCGCAGAACCTGCCGCCCGCGATCCTCGGCAGCCTGCTCAAGTGGACGCCGAGCTACTCGAACCCGTACGTGGTCGTGTCGCTCGCGAGCCAGCAGTTCGTGTCGACGTTCAAGGAGAAGACGCTGAATCCGACGTGGAAGGAGCAGGGCGAGCTGCACGTGCCACTGCCGTCCGAGCAAGACGTGGTGCAGTCCATGGGCGTCCTCGGCGGCACGTCGGGGAAGAAAGCCAGCAGCGATATGAACGCAGTGTCCGCAGCGAAGATCGGCGGCGGCTGGAAGGGCAAGTACCCAAATGATCGCCGACGCGAGTTCCACGCGTGCTCACCGGAGCTCATTGTGCAGGTGTTCCACCGCTTCGACGAAGGCAAAGCTGCTGCAGCGGCTGCCAGCTCGGCTTCCGCTGCTGCTGCTGCGCCGGAGACGCCAGGCGACAAGCTGTTGGGCAGTGTGGTCGTGCCGCTGCTGCCGTGCCTCATGTCGAGCTCGTCGAGCCACCGCGCGTGGTACCCGCTGTGCGATGAAGACCGCCGCGACGCCGGCCAGATCCAGCTCGCGCTGCACTTCGACGTGGGCGGCATGGTGCCGATCAAAGGCGACCTGATTCGGCTCGCGGGCTACGGGGGCATGGAGTACTACTCAAAAGTGATCCCTGCAGGTGTGCGTCTGGAAGTCATCGAGACGTACCAGGACCAGGTGCTCGCGCAGTACAAGAGCATCGAGGGCTGGATGCTCTCGTTCGAGTTTCACCGGAACCTCGTGCACGTCGTGCACCGACCGTCAATCCTGCGCGAGGCGCACACGCAGCTGCACGGACAGATCACTCGCGTGCGCCAGTCGCGGCTGCTCAAGCGTGTACACGGTGTGTGGCTCGCAATCCCGGACACCCACCGCCAGCAAGCAGTGCAGACGTACCAGTTCACGCTCTTCTCAGGCGCGATGATGTACGAGGCGCTCTCGAAGGGCATCAACGAAGTGTTCGAGAATGGCGTGCGGTGCGGCGTCGTGGCGTGCAGGACGAACAGCAGCGACGCGCTCGGAAAGGTGAAGGAAGAGTTCGTGCGGCTCTACTGGAGCGGCGGCCCCGGGTGGTTCTACGACGGCGTTGACGAGCTCTTTGACTGCGGCCCGACGCGAGCGCGCGGCAAGATCTACTCGGCGTTCACGATCGAGGATTTGACGATGCAGCAGCGAGAGAGCGAGGAAAGCAAACACGGCAGCGGCGTCGTCGTGGACGATGAGTTTGACGAAGCCGACTATGACGACGACGAGGATGAGGACGACTTGGCGGACGAAGATGTTTGTCCCGAGCAGCTCATCTGTCCGATCACGGGCTGTCCGATGGTGGACCCTGTCGTGGCTGCCGACGGCCACTCGTACGAGCGCGAGGCGATCCTGCACTGGTTCTCGACGAGCGACATCTCGCCGCTCACGGGCATGCACATCCCGACGACGCAGGTGTTCCCGAACTTCACGCTGCGCAAGCTCTCGGAGGAGTTCCAGCTCGCGCATCGTCGCAACGCCAGCGCTTCGGCATCGCGACGGCGCTGATTTGCGGGCTCGTGACGGACGGCCGCTGTGTGTGGAGAAGAAAGAGAGAAGAAACAAGTAAGAGTAAGACGCGCCTTGTGGACACGAGGCAGCAGCATTCGTAGTGAAGTCCATTTTGTAAATGCTCCTCAGCTGAGCCAAGCGCGCCACGCCACGGCGACTGGTTGGACGTGGCGCAGCTTCTTCCTATGTAGTTAATTGTATATGAATCAATCAAAGCTCTCGCGAGCGCGATTTGAACGACGCAGCGACAGTTCGTCTGAAGGCAGCGCGTCGCTCCTGGGCTTCGAGCTCGTGGTCATGCTCCTTTCAAGTGGTCATCGCGAGTGCGTGTTTGAGACCAAGTGGCTTCATCAAATCAAAGGGTGAGAATGGTACCGCAACAATGAGTTTGACCAAACTATCGTTCTGAGCAGCCATTTCATCCGCGCTTGCCACAAATGGCTCTACTAGTTTATGCAGTATGACAAAAATAATGCGTCAAACGAAAAGGATCTTCTCTGCTTTGCTGGCGCTTTTGCCATTTCAGTAGGGGAGGGAACAGTCGAAGAGAAGCGCTCGAAAATGCTCAACTCGAGCGCAGGCGTTGCCTCCTCCGCTGCCACTGCTACGATGGACGGCGCCGCGCCGCTCGCCCGCAGCCACGCGTGGAAGCGCGACGTGAAGGTGCTCGGCGTCATCTTGCTCGGCTCGACGCTGCTGCTCGCCGCCGCGCTCTACGCGCTCGTGGTCTCGGAGCTGAGCGAGTCGGAGTGGGAGAAGCTGCGCCTGCCCACGACGCTGCAAGCCGCGCAGCAGCTCGGCGACGCGCTTAAGTCATTCGCCGCGCGCTCGCAGGGCCGTCTACTCGTTGCGCACATGTGCTGCTACCTGTACCTGCAGACGTTCGCGATCCCGGGCACAATATTCTTCAATTTGCTCGGTGGTGCGCTCTTTGGCATCGCGGTGGGCTTCCCGCTCTGCTTGGCGTACAACACGGTCGGCTCGGTCTTCATGTTCATGCTGTCGAAGCACTTCGGCCAGCGTGCGGTGCTGCACCTGTTCCCCGAGAAGCTCGGCCAGCTGCGCGAGATGATCGACGGCCACCGCGACGACCTGGGGCTCTACATGATCTTCCTGCGCGTGTTCCCGTTCACGCCCAACTGGTTCATCAACCTAGCGTCGCCGCACCTGGAGATCCCGCTGCTGCAGTTCTCACTCGGGCCGCTCGTGGGGCTCGTTCCGTACAACTTCCTGAGCTGCAAAGCCGGACTGATGCTGAGCGAGCTGCGCTCCAAGGGCGACATCATCGACACGGCCACGACCATGCAGCTCATCGTCGTCGCGGTCGTCGGCGCGTTTTTGCTGCCGAGGCTCAAGAAGCGCTTTGCGAATCCTGCGACTCCCGCGCCGACTGCGCAGGTGAAGCAAGATTAGACAAAGCAGGTCCGATCTGCGTGGACGATTCCCACTGCAGCCGCTGCCTCCGCGTCGAAGGAAGACAAGGCTGAGAATGGATAGACAGTGCTGCCCAAGGCAGCATCGTGCATGTCATCGTAATATATAATGAGCCCTATATGCGTGACATCTGCTGTCTTGGCAGTCGAGCGGCGGCTTCCCGTTCATTGTCGGATCGATCAGGCGAGTCTACTTCTTGCTCGAGATGGACTGCTGGTACTCCTCCAGCAAGTGCTTGATCTGCGCGCGCTTGAGCGGCAACCGAAACGCCGTTGCCAACACTTCGTCCGTGTTCACCTGGGAGAATCATCCGTTTAAGCACAATTCGTCATGGCCATCGCCGTTAGC
Organism: Globisporangium nagaii; assembly: GCA_023335995.1. Lineage (NCBI taxonomy): Eukaryota > Oomycota > Peronosporomycetes > Pythiales > Pythiaceae > Globisporangium > Globisporangium nagaii. Next base: position 21,388 of record JAADWH010000217.1, read on the forward strand.
GGTGACTGGCACTGTCCGCAAAATGGGTGAGCAGCTCGTTCCTCACTTTGTTCGGCAGCTCTCGGAAGAACTCCATGATGCCTTCGAACTTGATCGACAGCAGTGTCTCTGTTCTCGCAAGACAAACGGGAGCGGCAGAATGATTAGCCCTCTTTATCAGCAGCACCTCAGCGTTATTCGACAAGCTCGCGTGAGAACGCACTCTGCGAGACTTTCATGAGCGCGAGCGAGACACGGAAGATAACCTTCCAGCCTTCGTAGAGGAACATATCCCAGACGCGCGTGACGAACTCGAAGGGGAAGTTGTACGTGAAGAGCGTGATGAACCACTGCGTGAGGTACATCGTCGGGTGGAGCCCCTCGGCTTCCAGATGGCGCGCGACCTGCGGCATGAGCTGGTCCATGAGCTTCTCGAACACAAAGATGAGCTCGGGTACCTTGGGCATCCGTGGACGATACAGATTTGCGAGGTCGTAGCGCTTGTGGTTGAGGCATGCGACCAAGTGCCAGAACGACTGCTCCTCGGGCATGTAGCTCAGGAACATGGCCGAGAGGAAGCCCATGCCCTGGCAGTAGCCCACCTCCGGGTCGTGCAGTGAGTACGCCTTGAGCACGTTCATGAGCGCGCACTGGCCCAGCGACGAGCGCTCGTTGAACAGGTAGTGCTTCGGGAACGTGCGGCCGATGTCGCGCGCGATGGTTTCCTCGCACGGCACGTTCACGGCTTGCAAAAAATCGTGGTACACGCCCGGGTTGTTGATCATCATCTGCGTCGAGCCCGCGAGGTGGCACCACACGCGGCCGCGCAGCGCCTCGGGGATGCCCTTGCGAATGCGCTTCTTGAGTATCGTGGCGTTCTTCAGCTGGCAGCTAGCACATAGACACACGTAGAGATAAGTAAACGAGCTGCTCCGTTGGCGCTGGAGCGATGGAGGAGCGGCGGTGCTGGCACGCACACTTCCCAGTCCTCGAGCTGCTTGCCGATCATCTTGACCCACTTCTGCGTGCGCCGGTTCTCGAGCCAAACCGCGCTCTTCCGCGACCCGTGCAGCGTGCCCATGTTGTAGCGTCTGCGCAATATCCACAAAGCTCAGCATCAGCAGCATGGCAACAAAGAGTAGTAAGTTCACATCAAACCACGTACTTGTCTGTGATGAGGAAGCCGTAGCGATCGATCGGCAGCATGGGGAATGCGATGGGCGACGACACCAGCGACGATGAGCATTCGCCGTCTGCATTGCCTGCATCGTTGCCGTCCTCCTGCTTCTTCTTGAGCGCTGAGACATCGAGAGGCTCGGGCTTCCCACTCGCGCCGTGTCCTTCTGGTACCACCACTTTCACCTGCAGGCTCTCGAGCTGGGTCTGCATGCTGCGCTTCCTTCCTGCGACGATCCTCCAGAGAGCAGCAGAGGCTGTATGCAGCAAGCGCCGGGATGGAGAAGAGCGCGCGTGTACGAGAGAGCTCTTCGACGCCACGCGAGTGCGTGCAAAGCTGCGCGACTCTGGACGGAGCTCTTCGATGAAACCACGTCAACGCATTTGGCTCGTGGCTAAGATCGCGCCTGGCGTTCTGAGCTCAGCCGCTTATCCGGAGTCAGAAGGCGGATACCAACACGCGCCTCTGCGCTCGCACACGCCGCGCATGTGGATCTGTCCGAGCCTGATAAGGACGATCTCGAGCCAGCGCGCGACCTTCAACTCCTGCCATCCGCGCTGTCCTTCTATCCATAGCCACCGCATTTCGAGCAGCCGAGTGCTATGTATAGTCGGACGCTCGCTCTTTCCCAGACAGCGAGAGGTTGCTGGCGAGGACGCCAAGTCAGACAAACAGACTCGTCTGCGGAAGTTGAAGTGAAAAGTCAGCGCGCAGAGGTCGGGCAGACGGACGGACGGATGGATGGGTACAGCACACCCCTCTCGTCCTGACTCGACGGCTGCAAATGGCTGCACCGCACCGCGAGTGGAAGAGCGGGCGGCGGAGGTGTCCGCCATGTGGGGATTGGCTGCAGTGAAGCAACACGCTGGCTGCAGAACTGAAGGTTACAAGTCGGTTTCGCCAGCGATGGAGCGGGTGCAAGTGTTCGGACGTATGCCTCTCGTTGCACACATGGCTTCTTCTGTCTTTCACAGCAAGTGCCGTGTGCTTGCTATGGCTTGTTGTTCGCCGCTTGCTTGCTCGCTCCTTGCTCCTCGCTTGCTTGCGTTGTACTTGCACACAGTGAGCAAGGCTTGTGCGACGGTTACACACTGAAAATGTGTAGGTTGCAACAATTTGATGAGAGCCTGAAGCCATCGCGCAGAGCAGCGGCAATTAACAGCGGACCTGGAACCGGATGTCTGGACTGGTCATGCGATTCGCAAAGCGGACGATCTGCTCCGACTCTCGGATGCAGTTTTTCGCATGGCAACCGCGCCGCCAACCAACCAACTAACCAACCAACCAACCAAAGCCCTGCTCACTCTGACACAGCGCGCTTGGACGAAGCCACATCCAGCGACATGTGGCTGCAAGGCAATGCAAGGCAGTCCGCATTTCGCGATGCACTTTCCATTCTCTGCAGTGCGGATGAATCGAGACGCGCCCCAGTGATTACAGCGTGCTCGATCGACGGCGCATCACTATTGCTTGTTGCGCGCACACCACACACATTACTCAGCTTCTTGTTCCGAAAGAGCAGCGCGGCGACAGCTTTCGGAACGATAATGCGGACAGACCCTCCTCCATCCAGCTGCTAGGAGACTCCGGAGCCGTGCATGGTGTTCTTCCAAGCGTATCCTAATGTATAGAAACCTCAGCGAACGTGTGGCCGTGTGCGGGCTTGTTGGGACATCCGCTCGTCCTGCTCTTTGCCTCCTCGAGCTTCTACGTCTACTGTCTCGAGGTGCTCGCTCTCACCGCGAGCCATTCGGCTCGGTTCCAAATGTGGCTAACTGGCTGGCTGGTGCTGCATCGTCAATGAATTCGCAGCGCTGAAGAGCAGCCAACCAGGCAACACGGGGCGAGCAACAGCGAAAACCGACTCGACCGGAATGGAGTCCATGTCATGTAGAGGAGGTGAAGGAGGAGGAGGAGAGAGCCAAGTTGCCTTGCCTTGCCTCACCAGAGTCTCTGATCCTAATCCGCTGGACTTGCGAAAGGGGGTGGCGGGTAGTTATTGGAGCCGGTGTCCGACTCTCTCCGCCGGTGACCGATCCGCGTTCTGTCGCTCTTTGCTGTTGCTTGTGCGGATTGTCGATTGGCGACCCGAGTGGATGTGGTGCGAGCCATCTCATGGAAAAACTGCTCCGGCTCGCTGGAGCAGCGCTGACTTGACTGGAGTGACGCGGAGCGCCGTTGGCTAATGTTCTGAAGTGCCGCCCAGATGCTTTCGAGGTAGAAACTCTCGTTGCGTCGCGGGCTCGAATAGAGAAATAGACAGGGCTGCATACAGCAAGTTAGCACAATTCGCTCCGAATTACCGTTAATTCCATCTCTCACCGATTCTCCGGCACTTTGGCGATCCTCGGCGAGAAGCAGAGAACATCTTTGCTCGCTGCTGTCTGTTTCTGTCGCTTTTGCAGCTTGCAGGTCGGTGGCAGGCGCTCGGCTGGTCAGCCGCCCCGACGCAATCTCTATAGCGCCGCCTCGCACGCTGGCGCCAGCGCGCTTGCTGGCATGTTGGCATCTGCCGAACGGCGTCGCTTCGCGCAGCTCCCTGTTGTTCTGGTGGTGGCAAAGCGCCACGCCGATACGAGCTGCGTACGCACGCGAGAGCGCTTCCGCTTTCTGGCCTTATTCCGTCCGCCTTTGAGGCAGAAGTCCCCGAAAAGTCTTCCGACCTCACTCAGCCGAACTTGGAAGGAAAATCGCCAGCTGAAAGAGAGAGAGCGTTCTCCTCTCTTCATCAAGAACGGCGCTGGTGATCGACCCCGATGCTCCAAGCATGGCGAGCGGAGTTGGACAACGAGCACGAAGGTCCGTCCGTGCATCCACAATACAACTCCCGTCCCTCGCCGAGGGGCGAAACCCGAGTCGATGTGCTCGAGTGGAGCGCCGAGAAGATCGATCGTTCCCAGTGTCCAACTGTCCAACACAATCCGAACCTCCCGAACAGTATACTCCCTGAACAGCTCCTGCTATACAACACAGCGTGCGTCTCCCCCGCGAAAACGCATACTTGATTTTTAGGAACCCGGGTTGGCAAATTGTTGCGTCGTGCAAGGGATCAATCTGGCCGCTGTTGGTAACAAACCGCGCTCCTCCGCAGGTCTCCTGCTCGCTCCAAACCACATACATGCGTCACCACCGCGCACGATTCGCAGCAAGCCCTCAGCAGCGCTATAAAGCATAGCCATCGGCAGTCCGCCAAAGCCCTCGTGAAGCAACCGAAATGCAGCAACCCAAGCTCATGCGCACAACCTGGCGAGAAAACGCCGTCGCGGCTGGATATTCAGTTCGAGGAGCAACTGCCTCGCGAAACCTGTCCGCCTCCATTTTTGCTTCTATTAGGTGTAGGTCTTGCTGCCCTTTTCCCCACCGCCGCATTGAGGCGTGACTTGGCGTTTGTATGCGGCTGGCTGCGAGTCGGTCGCTGTGAACGAAACGCGTAGAGATCGTCCAGTGTGGCCACATCCATCAGCCGGCGGGCTCGCTCGCTTTGCGCTGCGCTCGCTTTTTCGACTCCGGCTTTTGCTGCTGCTGCTGTGTGAGGCGGCTTGATTCTTTTTCCGCCCGCCCGCCCGCCTTCCACAAAAAACGATGGGGATCGATCGCTCTCTCTCTCTCTCGCTCTCTCTCATTCCAGCACTTGCAGGCAGACGCGCACCTCATCCGTCCGTCCGTCCATTAGCAGTTCAGTAACAGAGCAGTCATGACCAGCATGCTCGCGCCGCCGACGACCACCAGCGCGCTCTTCTTCCAGGACACGGCCAGCGCGGTCTCCAAGAAACGCCGCCGCAGCATCGAGCCGGTCGAGGACGCCAAGGTGCTCAGCCTCCCGCTCATCATGTCCCCCCGCGTGGTGCGCTCGCCAGCACTCAGCGCCGCCGACGACGACAGCGACGACAGCGACGACAACATCCGCGACTCGTTCAGCGTCAAGTACCAAGCCAGCTCGCCCACGTCCCCCGCGGCGTTGTCGAACGAAGACAGCGACGTGGTGGAGGCGACGATCGACGAGGCGTCCGAGATCCTCGGTCGCAGCCTCATGGGGCTGTCGCTCCAGCTCAAGCTCAAGATGATCCTGATGGAGGCGTGGGCCTCGGACATGAACAACGTGGTGATGGAGCGCAGCCTGTTCAGCATTGCGAAGGAGCTCGCGATCCTGAACGAGATGGGCGTGTACGAGCAGGACACGTGCGTGCGGTTCCTGCAGCTCGCGCGTAACCGCATGGTGCAGCTTCTTTCACAGTCGGCGCGACGAGAGACGATGCAGATGGAGGCGATGCAGATGTGGACGATGGCGCAGATCCAGGCGCAGGAGAGCATGTATGCGCGTCCGAGCGACCCGACCGAGACGGAATTCCCGCTGCTCACCGGTTACGACTCGTCGAGCCGCGACATCTCGGTGCTGTGGAAGGCGATGCTGATCGCGAAGGAGCGCGGCGCGCAGCTCTGGCACGAGAACAAGCCGGAAGAGGCGCTGCCGTTCCTCGTGGCGGCGGACTCGTACATGAAGCGCTTCACGCTCAAGTACCAGCGCCTCAAGATCGACCACGCGATGCTGGACACGTTCCAGTCCTTCCCGACCAGCGCGTCGCCGAAGCGCAAGACCGTCTCATTCGTGGACGAGCCCGAGGTGCTCGGCGTGGCCGACTCGAACGTCGACCGCAGCCCGATCAACCCGACGAAGCCGTCCAAGCTCGAGTCGCTTCTGCTGCGTACGTCTCGAGAGTTCCCGACGCCGCGCTTTTAGAGTCGCACGCCCAACAACAACAACAAGAAAACCGGTACATTAGCTAACTTAATCTGAGAACTCTGTCAGAGCGAAGACAGAGAAGCCAAGCGATCATCGAATGCGAGAGCAACGCCATTAATTTATTCTCCGCCATTCGGGACTCCATCCACTCGATTCTCTTTTCAAATCAGTCGCGCGGTTGAGAATGGAGAATGCAAAAATCAGGACGGATATGCGGCCGAGGCTGGCAGGTGTGAGTGGAGACCATCGACAGACGCACGATGCCGCGAAGAGCTCAGCAGCGAACGTTGATATGCAAGTGTATTATCTATGCAGAGGGGTGTCTATGGTTTGTATGTGGTTTTGCAACAGTAGGAATCTATAGAGCGGATGCGACGGCCGCGGCGTCTTCGTTCTCGTCCGTCGCGTCCAGCATGCACATGAAAACATGCACGTCGAGTTGTTTTTCCGTTGGTTCCTTCTCGGGCTCGAGGACCTCTTCTTCCTCTCCGGCGCTCGCTTCGCCAGCGCGTCTACATGCTCTTCATCTTCCAGAGTTTCAGCTTGAAGCCGAAGAACTCGGACGCCGTGGACGAGAACGCAGAGAGCACGACGACGCGCGTGATGTTGTACAGGAGCGGGTTCATGGTCAGTCCCGACACCTTGTTCGGCGAGTTCAGCTCCTGCAGTCGACACAACATCAGAGTGAGGCGTGAGTCAGCCGAACATTTGCGGTTCGCCAGCTGGCACGTCACGCAAGGGGGGTTGCTTGGTGTCGGACATCAAGCAGCCCGCCTCTGCGTGGGAACGGTAAACAGCGGACAGCACAGATGTCCGCAACACACAAAACAAGACGAGACGAGGCTTTTACCTTCAGCAGCTTGCTCGCAAGCTTCAGCACGTTGTTGGACACCAGCAGCTTATCCTTTTTGTGTGGTTTCACCAGCAGCCGGAGGTAGACATTCATCTGGAAGACAACAAATTGTGGAGAAAACGCAGCGTCAGTAAAAGCCGATCGCGATTTGACAACCATGCGTGCTTCGCACACAAAAGCATATGCGTCCCACCTGCTCAGTCAGCAGCAGCGAAGTGTTCTGGTACTTCTTGTTGATGTTGGATCCCAGCATCATGAAGCGCAGCATGAAGATGCTACAAAGACAAAACAGGCAATCAGTATGGAGAAGGCATCCAGCACCATTTGCAGATTCACAGCAGACTCATACCTCGAGAGAAGGCACCACATCGTCACCTGCACATGCATGAGGCTCTGCGGCTGGATCGTCCCCGATCCCTCCGAGACGGCTTGCATTCCCATCACCACCAGCATCACGAGATTGATCAAGAATGATGTCGACACAATCTCGTCTGCCGCGCGCTGACGACCTTGGCGCTTCAGCCAGGTTCGCCCGCCTCGGAGCGCGATCCACGCCTTGATGTTCACCACGTTCTTCAAGCGAAAGTGCGGCAGCTTCATGAGCCGCGAGCGACGCGACGACGTCAGCGCCGTGAAGCACTTGGCATACCTGTGGAACAACAGAGTACCGCACAGCAGCGATGTTAGGATGAACGCGCTGTTTTCACAGATCATCCCTCATAGCCAACGAGGACGTACAGGAATCGGCGATGATAGGTGACTTCAGCGTCAGCCAGCGCGGAGAAGATGATGAACGCCAGCGAGTAGGTGCAGAGCATGCACGAGATCGCAATCACGGCTGGCCCAACGGCGAGATCCTTCGCATGAAGATACAGTCGCTCGAACGACAGCTCCTGGTGAAAACGCGTGATCCACTGCACACATCACAATGTCAAACCCAGGTTAGCCAATCACCTCTGCAATAGGCTCTCTCCATCACTCGGCTCCACTCACGTAAATGGCTTCGACCGGCTCCTGGAACCTGCTCAGACATTCGAACTCTTGGCACTTGATGACGCTTCGCAGTGCAATCGGCACCAGCGACAGCGTCAGTGCTGCAAAGTGTGCGAGCTTTCGGTACGCCATTCGCGGAGGAGTAGCTTTCACCTGCAGATCAGGCACAGTTGCAGCGTATTCGTTAGCTCCACGCGACCGAAGGTAACATCCTGCCAAAAAAGGAAAAGCCCCAGCACCTACTTTCGCGAGGATGGTGTTTCGCAGCTCGGTGATCGACATCGCTTTCTTCTTCGGAGCGCCATTTTCCCACACGCACACAGTCACACGGCGGCGCGCAAACGGGTCGGCGCTCTCTCGCTCAAAGTACGTCCGCGATCTGTGCGGAACGCCTGGAGTCGGAGGAAACTGTGGTGGCACAACGATGAGCACAAGTGAGCAAACACTCCGGAGCTGGGTTGCTGCGCCAGCACAAGAAACTCCAAAGCAGAGGTAAACGTACACCAGCGGGAGTCGCGGGAATGTCCGACGCCGAGTCGAACATGTTGACTTCTGACTGCGTCTCGTCGCTGGACGACGACGAGTCGCCGCTGTCTTCCTCGCTGTCGGTGCTGTCGGAGTTCTCCGACTCGGCCAGATCCGAGCCGATCCCTGAGCTTGCGCTCGACAGAGTCGACAGCGAAGGCGTGGAGATCGGGCACCGAGCCAAATCTGGAGTGCTGCTCCCAGTGGCTTTCGTCGGCGACACGAGCTTCGCCAACGCGGGGTCGGCGTCCCCAGCGAGTAGCGTACTCGTCACGCGGCCGTAGCCGATCGCCACGAGCGCGAGCAGAATGACTGGAAAAACCACTTCGAACGAGTTGATCACCGACGTGCTCTTTGGTCGGAAGAGGTAGATGCAGACGGCGAGGCAGTGCAGGATATATAGCGCTGTGGTGGCTTCGTAGAAGTACGGCTGCGCAACATCATACGAATCCATCAGCGGCGCTGATCATCGATCCAGAGCGACGTGCCTTTGCTTCACATACCTTTTGCTTCCAAAACGCCGCGTGGAACGGCACAAAGAGCGCGCGCTTGATGCCCTCTTTGACGAGCTTCTTGTCGTGGTTCGAAGGCTTTGTGTGGAAAAACGCCGAGCTACAGATGGAAACGCATACACGCACATTGTTAGTCAGTACGCGCACGCGCCATTCACGAGCGAGAGTGAGAGAAAGCACATACCCTTTGATGACGTCAAAGTCGATCAGCTCCCGCGTGAGGTGGATATCGCCCTTCATCCGCTGCTTTGCTTCCTCCGGGGACTCTTTTCGTGACATCCGCGTGTATCGATGCGACGACATGCGCTTGGGGCTCAGCCGCGGCGAGCTGGTAGCGAATTCGTCTTCCATCTCTTGGCACGGCATCTATCAAGCGCGCAATCGATTGTGTTGTGCGCGCGAGACGAGATGACACAGCACCGGATCGCTCTCGCCCAGTGATCAATCGACGCGCTCTCTCTTTCTCGCTCTCTCTCGTGTGCAGATCTGTTTGTCTGAAGCAAATGCACAAATGCGATCATGTCAGCTCCACATGTCCACGCGATCCAACGCGATCCACGCAAACACATTCAGCTAATATGAAAAAGAAACACAGAAAGAAATATCCACAAAAAAAAGCAGTCGTACCTTCGCGTGTCTTTCGCTCTTCTTGCCCGCGCGATCACGAAAGGACACACAGCGAGCGATCTGTGCGCAACGCGCTCTGTGTGTGTGCGCAGCTGGTCGCGTCGCCTGGTGACTGGCGCTGCTGCTGCTGCTGGCGCTTTTGCCAATCAATCAATCGATCAGCCAGTCGATCGCTCTTTGACCGACTCTCGGCGCCTCTTTGCTTCTCTCAAGCGCGTGATCGCTTGCTCGCGGGTGCTTGTCGCAGGACAGCGCAGATTCCGAAATGAGAAAGCTCACTCACAACCAAAAACGCAAAAGCCTTTCGCGCGACGGGGCGAGAGGAGCGAGCGAACGGACGCAGCTCTCTGAAACTTGATGCGACGCGCAGCTTGGTGCCGAGTCGAAAGCCTACAAACGCGACCTGTGACAATGGATGCCATCACGAGTGATGGTCACTCGCGACAAAATCTACGAGATAGTCAGAAAACGAAAAAGAAACGGACCGCGCGCTTTTGGAGCCATCCAGCCAGCCATTCGCCGCTTATTCGAGCGACAGGATTAAGACCGGAAAGCGATCTATTTCGAGCAAGAGCTCGCGCGCGCAGTTTCGTCACGCCTCGCTCTCTCGCTCGCACACGAATGTACATGCGAAGTGTCTGTGCGCATCGTCCTCACTACAGACTGCGCGGCTTGAACCGTCGTGCGCCTGCGCGGTTGCGACGAAACCAGAGCACGAGCAGCAGCATGAGCACGACGAGCGTCGCGAGGTGCACGGCGAAGAGCGCCGGACTCGTCCAGAAGCCGCACACGACGCCCTTCCAGCCCTGCAGCACGAGCAAACACGAGCAAAGCCACATGTCGTTAATCGCAAACAGCTGCTGCTGCAGCGCAGCCACACTGCAGCATCCACTGCCACCACACAGACAACGCACCTTGATCTCTCGCGACTCGAGCGCATTGTTGCCGTACTGGATCTTGAGGAACTCGGGCACCGCGTTCGGCACAAACTGCTCCTGCACCGGTCGCACGCCGTCGTGGACGGTCACGTGCTGCTTCTTCAGCGGGAACACCGAGTCATACGGCACGCAGCCACCGCAGCACATGTGGTCCGTGTACTCCTGCAGCCCCTCGGAGCAGCAGAGCAGACTCGAGTTCCAATCGTAGCCCGGCGGCACGAGCACGCTCTTTCGATTCGCCGCCACCTGCTTCGCGTCCACCTCAACGTACCAGTAGACGTCCACCCACGTGGAGATGTCGCTCGAGTCGTACACGCGGATGCACGGGTCGTGCATGTACGGATCGGACCAGTAGAAGTGGTGGTTCTCCGTGTCGTACGTGAGCTTCACCTTGTGCGGGATGTAGTCCGAGCGGTCGTACGCCACGAGCCCGACTTTCGCGAACTCACTCTTGAGCGCCGAGATCTCGGCGCACGTGGAGTTCATCACGCCCAGGTCCACGTCGTACTCCCACGGGATGAGCCCGTCGTCGCGGTGCACGCCCAGCAGCGTGCCTTTGTCGAGCCAGTACTCGACGTCGTTCTCTTTCAGGATCGTTGTGGTCTTGGTCAGCAGCACCGACATGTGCGCGCGCGTGTCGCACTTGCCGTACAGGAAGCGCAGCGCGTACAGCGCGCTCGTGACTGCGAGCAGGAAGAGCGTGTAGCGCGCGAGCTTCTTGCGCGTCCACGCAGATCGGCGCACGGGCGACCTCGCCACGCGCTGCGGGAGCATGGTGCGTCTGCCGATGTGCTTTTTTGCGAATCGCTAAAGCGCGATTTTGATGGCGAAGTACAGTGTCGTGCTCCATTTATTGCGTCTTTCATGATAGCACGATCCATTTTGTCCGTTGTGCGCGAAAGGTCGTTCGTGCGTGCGTGTGGCTTCAAAAGAGCTCTTTGATATATTCGCAACGTCGCTCAGCAGCCAGATTGACAGAAGAGCACTCAGCATGCTCCGCAAGCTCTTCTCTGGCGGGAGCACGCCTCACACTGCTGCGTCTGTGGTCAAGCAGTCGATCTCTGCGTCTGCCAGCGGCTGTGACGACGACCCGAAGTGTACTGCTGCTGGAGCTGCGAGCGATGACGCCTCGGGCTTCTCACGACTCGTGTCGCGCCTCGAGGACTTTGAAGGTGACGGCCGATCAACCGATGCAGAGAGAGCGACGAGCTGCTTATGTGTGTGTGTCTTCTCGCTTGATCTCCTTCACCAGGTCGCTTGAAGGCTTCGATCAACACGCTCTCTCGCCACTGTCAGGCAATCACAGGTACAGAGTCGAATGCGAATGACTGGTGGTAGCTATCGTGGTTCGGTGTGCTTCGAAATGACACTGCTGCTGGTGCAATCAACGTAGAGGTCTCCTTCTCGAGCAAGAACCTGGAGCTTGGGCTTCACGAGATGTATGGAGTCCCAGAGACACAGCAGCAGCAACAGCAGCAGGTTTGTTTAGCCGCCATGCTTTCTGTCATCTCTAAATGTCTACTCTTTGGTGCTGACTTTAGTGGGCTGCTCTCGCAGGAGCACGATCGTGCGAGCAGCTGGATCCCACTCATCGCTGAGTTCCGCACGTCGACTATCGCGCCACTGCAGGCGATTCTGGCAGATATCCCTCAGCTCAAGGTGCGCGTGAGCTCGTACTTCTTGCTCTCAACTGTGCTCGATACGACATCTGCTTTATCGGATCTCTCTGACTGTCGCGGATACTGCGCAGGTTTTCTGCGACCACCGCAACAGCGCACTGGCTGTCAAGACTCGCTACGACAGGAAGATCGAAGAAATCCAGTCGACGACCCGATACGAGAGCTCGCGGCTGCAGAGAGTGCGACTTTGCATATGCATGCCTGTTCTGCTGCTATGCTGTGCTCACGCTCTGACAGCACTCGGTTGCTTAACATTCTGGTAGAACCGAGCCAAGCAGCAGGCGGCGGCGACTCGCTTCAAGGAGATCGACGACAAAGTCCGCTCCGACATCTCTCGGCTGCTGGCTCGAGATCTCGCTGACCTGCTTGGCGATTCGCTCGAGAAGGCGAGTTGTGCCTTCGATCGATGTTGGCACGCTGACTGTGTCGGCTCTCTCTCTCTCTCTCTCTCTC
>JAADWH010000218.1:0-33843 GCA_023335995.1 Globisporangium nagaii
AGAGAGTGAGAGAGAGAGAGAGAGAGAAGTCCGTCGCGTCACGTCAGTGCCGTACAAACGAGACACAGAGCAACCTTGTAAGAGCTTACCTGAGGCGATCGCCAGCTCACTATCGAAAGCCGAGCTCACGTAGAAGACGCGCACGTGGATCACGCGATCCCATGCGAGCTGCGCGTTCGTGAGGCTCTTCGCCACACACTGCAGGAGACCCAGGACGACCTGGCTGGCGTCTCGGACTGCAGCAACAGCGCTGTCAACCACCAGCTTGCTCGCCGTGCACATCACGAGGCACAGCGCGCGCGAAATGCTGCTGCGCTGACACTCGTACTCCCACTCGCTGCCGGTGACTTTGAACACCGAGCTCACGGGGCTGAGGTGCTTGAGCACGCGATGGCAGAACGCCTGGAGCTCCACCTCGACCAGCGCGTGCCGCGGTAGATGCGTCACGTGGATCGCCAGCATCGGCGCATTCCGCACAAAGACGACGCGTTCTTCGTCTTTGTCCACTTCGTCGTCGCTCTCGTCGCTGTCGACGACGTCTTCGAATCGGTCCTTCAAGCCGCCGTTCGTGACCAACTGGGAGCGAGAGACGCTCAGGAGCTCCTGGACACTCTCCATGCTGGTCGTGTAGATGATCGCCGAGCACACGTGGCGCAGGTTCGAATCCAGCGCTTCGAAGACGCGGCCGGCGTTGCGGAAGCACTGCTTGGCTTGCGTTGCGTGGTCAGCGCCGACGATCTCCATTGTCTGCGGCAAGAACGAGACCTGGCCTGCGAGCAGGATCAGTGACTTGTGCAGGATGTTCGCCTGGCTGTACGGTCCGATGCAGTTCGGTGCCCAGGCAGAGACGCTCTTGATGTGCAGCACGTCGCGCACCACGCGCACCTGGAGCAGCTTGCTCGCGCCGCTGCCGCGGATCCCGATGCAGTCCATGAGCACGCGCGCCGGCAACGAACCCACTTCGACGCAGCTGCGCGACGGCGGCATGCGCTGCCCAAAGTAGCGGCAGTACTCAGCGTTGATCTGCGCAAAGCTGCTCATGTCCTGCACGTACAGGTGCACGAAGCACACGTCCTCGAGCATCATGCCCTCGCGCTGGAGCGTGGCTGTGACGTGGCTGAAGACCTCCTTGATCTCGGCTTCGAGCGTAAGCGTCTTGCTGCTGGCGCTCATGAAGCCGCCCAGGTGGAAGAGGTTGCGGAACTGGCTGTGCGCAGACAGGAACGCGCAGTCCTCTGGTGCCGACTCGGCGAGCGTCTTGGCGATCACTTGAGCGACACTCTCGAGCGAGTCGTCATCATTCAGTGAGAGTCGTGTGGGGACGCCAGCAGCAACTGGCAGCCTCGATGCGAGCTGCGACGGACTCGACGGCTCCTTGTCCTCCAAGTGACACTTCTCGATCACGAGGAACGCCACCGGCGCGAAGTAGTCGTCCGAGTGGAGCACGACGCGGGACGAGTCACTGCGGGAGGATTGCAACCAAACACAGTCAGCCAGTCAGTCGTGTGCATCGTGCATGCGTAGAAGAGAGAACATGGACGCGTACATGACGATGCGCTTCTTGAAGAGCGGGCAGTTGAGCGTCAGCGACTCGTACTCGCCGCCTTCGCCGCAGACGTTCAGCTGGTACTTGTCTTGCTGTGAAGAACATGCACGCAACGCAGTCACAAACACGGCATTAGAGGATCACGTGAAGACAGATATGAACCGCTGGCTCGCAGATCACTTCGTTTACCAGAGCGAGCAGTTCCGGCTGGAGCTCTGCGATGGTCTTGCCCAGGTGCTTGCGCGGCGTGAGACCGATCGACGCCACTTTGACGAGAACCGCTTCGATCCCGGACTCGATCATGTCGTCCAGCAGCTCCTCTTGGTCGCAGCGCCAGAGGTAGCCGAGCGACGTCAGCCCCAGGCGCGAGCAGCTGCAGCATACAGACATTCCAACCAAATGAGATCGTGATCGAATGGATGGTACGGACTCCCACATTGTACGCACACATTCTCCACACGGTTGCGCTGGTAGGACGAGAAGATCGCGCCTGTGCACACGCCCTGCACGTCTGGGTATTGCAGCTGGTAGCCACAAAACAACCACAGCCAGACAATGATCACCACGAAGAGCTCTTCGCCAGACAATCAGCACCAGTACCGTTGCATCGATGTGTACGCACCACAACTTTCTCCAGCAGCCGGTACAGATCTTCGACCTCGTCGCCGTCGGTGGTCACGTGGTAGTCGATCTCCTGCTTGATCGCCGTGCCCGTGATCGTGTCCGTGACGAGCGGCAGCTCCATGGCGTCAGCGATCATGACCACGACGTTGTGCCCGACCGACTGGTACATGAACGAGTCGATCTCCGCGTCGTCCGGCGAGAGCTCTAGCGGCGGGTGCAGGTGCGCGAGCACGGCGATCTCGTGGCCGTAGCGCATGCACTCCATCATGGCGTAGCAGCTGTCCTTGCCGCCGCTCACGAGCGCCACGACCTTCATCGCACTTGTCGTTCTTTGCGTGTCAAAAATGAAAGCCAACGAAAAAAGGGCTTTCTATTCGGAAAGGTGCGGTACGCGCGCAATAATGTGCGAAGCAAAGATTTTTGACACGCGACGATGAAGAGCTGCGATGCGATCGATGCGCGTGCGCGTGCGCGTCTGCGTGTGGCGGCCGAGTTGCTTCTGCCCAGCGCAGCCAGAAGCAGGCGCCACAGCAAGCGCATCGACCACGCGACGCCGCAGCGCTTGGCACTCTGTGAAGGCAGCGGCGTGCTCGCGATCGCCAATGGTTCCGTCGTCGACCTGTACCTCCTGAGCATCGACGACACGCCAGCGACAGCACCACCGCTATCTCCTGCAAGCAGTGATGAACACGCGAGCAAGAGCGGTGCTCACCTGCCGTTTCTCGTCCAGATCGCACTCGACGAGTACAAGGACATCCGAGGGTACGCCACCAAGCAGAGGAGCAGCCCGCCATCTGAAGAGCAGAGCGTGCTGATTGCGACCTGCGTGTGCTTCGTCGCGCCTGGCGTCTTACTGGTCGGCGCCGTGAAGCTCCACGGCGGCGCAGACGCAGCAACCGAGCCGCCGTCAACGTGGCTGCTCGGCTTCCGCATCTACGTGAGCGCTCCGGTGCACCAGCGCGCGTCGGAGGCGTTCCGAGCGCACAGGAGAAGCCGAGTCCACGACCCAGTGATGGTGCAATTCAGCTTCCTCGAGCGCATCCCAGCGCCTGCTGCGAATGGCGTTGCGCGCATGGAAATGTGTCGCCATTGCACTACCACACAGGTTGGCGCGGTGGTGCTGCTACTGCACGAGTCGAGCAGCGTTTGCGTCTTCCAGTGGCGCGAGCGACTCAGCGACCGTCAAGTCTGCATCGCAGAGCTTCCGGGTTGCAATGCACCGCTCGCTGCAGCAGCGGCCAGCCCAGATGGACGATGGTGCGCTCTTTCCGACTCGACTGGGTTTCTCTATCTGCTGGATTTCAGAGCGTTTGAGTGGTTCGGAAGCAGCGCTGCAGAGCTTCCACAAAACCACCGCAATGGCGAAGCGGGCAAGATCCCAGGAGCAACACTGGCAGCCAAGCGACTTTGCAACGGAAGCTGCTCGCGATCCGGGATCGTCGTGCGCGACAGCCCGCTGGACTCAGTTTGCCTGGCGTCCGTGTCTGGAGGTACGCTGCAACCTGATAGGCAATGTGGATCGTGACGAAGATACTGAGTTGTGTGTGTGTGTTTATGTGGTCAGGTTCAGATGCCCAGAGTGTGTACACGAGTCTCCGCTGGCTTGTGGCAACATCACCCAACAGAATCAGCCATTTCCTCCTCGCAGGCAGCCAGAACGGATCGCTAAGCGTGCGTTTGCTGCTTTGTCGATAATGCTGACAGTGCTCGCCTTGTGGCTGGTTGTTGTGCGGAGCATGTGGAATAACTCTGCGGAGTCCTCTGGTGCGCTCAGGTCATGGGGCTCCACGAGAACAAGGGCTCGGTAGACAAAGCCCAATTTGCGTTGAAGACGCGCCAGGTACAGTCACTCTTCTTCTTTTGCATCTGATCCGTGCGATCGAGCCCTTGGACGTCTCAGCAAACACGTGCGTGTTCGATACGTACTCGGCGACCTCTGGTGGTTGCTTGCAGATCTACCCCGGCGTGTCTGGGCAGCAATCGGATCCGATTCGTTACATCTGTGCTCAGTTCGAGACGAGTTCTGTGCGAAATGGGTTCCGAGTCTTCTCGATGGCCGATTCGGCAGCCACTTCCTGGAGAGTGGCATCCGTCAACGGCTCTGACTCCAGCAGCAGCCATACCAAGCGACTCGCGTGGCCAAGTATCAAGGAGTACTTTGAGTCTCCGAGGATCAGTGTACGTTATTTCGTTGCCACATTCTTGCGTTTCCTTGTGCCTGAAAACGGTGGTGAGCTACTTCTTAGCGCTCGTGCGTGACGGTGGTAATGGTCTCGTGTTGTTCTCAGCTCTCTTCTAGGCAATCAGTGCAAGGAGCGGTTGCTTTTTCCCAAGCAAGTGACAGGCTGTGGGCTTTACGACAGGCGTGCGAAGAGCGACGCGAGGGGGAGGATCCGGACATCTGGATGGTGTTGGGTTTGACAGAAGCCTCGCTGCGGATTCTAGTCGTGGAGACCCCGCCATCGCAACCTTCAGACCTGAAGCTTGCGTTGAGTGGAGATGCAAGTGAGAGATCCGATGCGCAGCTTCTCTCAAGCAGGACGAGTGAAGTCGACGATGCAGGGCAGAGTCACGACTCAACACATGATGGAAACAAAGGCGAAAATGACAAAGAGGAACGGAAAGAATCGGCGGCGACGACGATCCAGGAGCGGTACCAGCTTCCAGACACGGCATGGCAGCCAGACGCTCGTTCTCGTGATCTCGTGTCAGACAAGGAGAACCAGCAACCGCTCGTGAAGCAAATCCGTTTCGATCCCAAGAGCAAGCTGACGAGTGCAGAGTACGACCAGGTAGGCTCGCTTTGTCAATGTGTAGGCTCGCATAACTCACAGGCTGTTGCTCCTAACTGACACACTTATTTTGTGCTGACAGCGCGTGCAGCAGACAGCAGAGCGTGTGGAGCGCCTGAGCAGCAATCTCAAGATGCTTCGGAACTCGTTTCAGCTCTTCACACAGGACGTCCAGCAGCACATGAGCGACATCTCTGAGCAGCTCGAGATCGCGGCGCGCTTGCGGCGCTCGAGCAATAGAAGAGATCGCCACCGTGATCCACCAGATCATGCTTCACAAAGCACTTCGGCTCCTGCTTCGTAAAGAAAGAGCTGGTTATCCTCGATTTTCATTTTCGAGAGCAATGCGTTTCACGTATGGATTTAGCCTTTCCCCTGGATGGCAGTGTGACCTTTAGCGCGCACAAGCCTCCGCAACACTCAACTGTAGACAGTTGCGAGCAAGACGAGGATGGAGCGAGGATACCGACAGGACGAGCGTGAGCGCGCGCGCTTCGAGGCGGGCATCCCGGCTCGCCGTCAGTCCAACTTCCAGGACAACAACAGCAACAGCCAGCAGCAGCAGCTTGTGCCGGGGGTCCCGCACCTGACAGAGAAGTACGATCCCGAGCACCCGGACGCGGACTGGGGCGGCTTCGTGCAGCGCTCGTACAAGAAGCGCTTCTACGACGACCACGCGTCCGCAAAAGACGTGAGTCTTTGTCTTTCTTCTCCCTCTGCGTCTGGGATCGCAACGAACTGATCTCTGACACCGATAAACAGAACCTCGTGTACGACGACAAAGGCGGACTGATGCCGGATCGCTCTGCGGCGATCTCCAACACCGTCGGACGCAAGCTCTTTGAGCCGCACCAAGTTCCGTCCGGAGACGCGGTACGCTCGTGAGCTAGAGCTGTCTCATTAGAGATCTCGACCCAGGTCGTCTAACAATCGCTTGGCATTGTCTGACCGAATGCTGCTAGAGTGTCCCGGGCATCCCGTTCCAGAGCGCAGTGTATCAGGTGAGTCGACGACTATCGACGCGCTGAAGGTTCTCACACGCTGACAATACGGACTGACGGGGTGCTTTAGATGGGACCGGGAGGCGAAGCGAATGCATGCGACTGGAAAACGTACGCTTATGTTGATCGCGTGGAGCAGCGGTGGAAGAACTGTGTGTGATCCCTAACTGGCAAGACATATGGAACAACGCAGGAGCTATGCGTCCCAGACGTCCATGGAGGCGACGCCAAAGGACGTCTACGCGCTCGGCACGCGACACAACTCGCAGCACAAACGCCACGTCACGCCGCTCGTGAGTCCCTGCTTGGATGCTACACTCCTCTTTTATCCGCTGCTCATCTGTGGTGTTCACCCTTTGGTGGCATAGTACGAGAAATCCGTGCACGAGCGGAAGAGCTCCGGACGCAGCGCCTCTCCATATCTGGACGATGCAGGAGCCAGCAGCAACAACAACAACAGCAGCAGCAATCTGACTGGCAGCGGGTCGCTCTCGGGCAGAAGAGTCGGCTCCCAGCGCTCATTGCTCGCTGGCATCGGGAAACTCGTCGCAGCCGAGGACTTTGGCGAGAAGCTGGTGTACGTTGCTCTACTGTTGTTTTCGCTGGGGTTTTGGTTCGCTCTCATGTGCTCATCGTGTATTGTGCTGTGTGCGTGGGGGCTGAGAGCAGAAGCCCAGAGCTCCACCTCAATCAGAGCTACGCCGATCCGTCCCAGAAGACCCTCCTCGCAGAGAACCAGTACGTGCATCTCTGAGAGCTGCTGTCTCACTGGTTTGACAATCGGAGGATCAAAGCGTTCTCAATTGCTTCGTGACAACAGCCACGGCGTGAAACTCGGATACACAGGACGACGCAACCCGTCTAGGTTCTAACGAGCGGAGGATGTGTAGCTTGTGGCGATGCATACGATGCAGCAAAGAGGAAGGCGACGACTCTGGGAGTCTGCTGCTCCACTTTCTTGATCAAAACTGATATTTTGCCGCGTGTTGCCTGCTCAACCAGACGTCTGTGGTCTCGCGCTCTTGAGTTGTCTTGCTTGACTGTCACCCGACCCGACAGCTAGCTCTACATGGAGTACATCCTGACATGGAAAAAGAAGAAGCTGACGAGCACGCCGAGGAACGAGATCGCGCCACCGACGAACACTGGGAGCGCGTACCCGAGCGCCGTCTCGACGAGCGCGGCACTCGCGACAAAGTTGAGCAGCTGGCCGAGGCAATTAGCCGAGTTCACAGCGCCGACGTGCATGCCGACCTCAGCGCCGTCGCCAAAGACGTGAATCAGCAGCGGCACGATGAGCGCGAAGCTCGTGGACTGCGTGATCGCTGTGAGCGCCACGATCGCGACGTTGAGCGCCACGATATTGGAGAACGCCATGGCCATGAGCAGTGCCTGCGGGATCGCACTGAGCGTCACGACCCAGCGCGCGCCGATGCGGCAGACGATGAGCGGCAGCAGCCACGAGAAGGCGTAGCCGACGATGTTGAAAACCATGTCCGCGAGCCCTCCAGCGAGCTGCACGCCTTCGTTGTAGCGCTGCTGCTCGCGGGAGCAGCTGTCCTTGCACGAGTCCGCGTTGTGCGCATCGCCGTGGTACACTTCGACGCCGAAGAACTGCCCCTTGCTGCCGTTGTAAGCCGTGAAGCCGTACTGGACCGTGAAGAAGACGATGCAGTAGACCACGAGCACTCGCGGCAGCGTGCGCAGACCGTGGATGATCGTCCCGAACGCGTGGGCGACGCGCGCGCAGGTCGTCACGAGGTCGTCCTGGGGATCCTTGGCGCGCGGGATCTCCTTGGCGAACAAGCACACGGCGCCAACGGTCGCGACCATCGTGACGGAGAGCATACCCAGGAACCAGCGCAGCGTCAGGTGAGCCGCGCCAAAGAAGTAGATGTACCCGGCGATGAGGATCGAGCCGAGCGTGGAGCTGGCTTGCCCGATGCCGGCGCCAAGGGTCTGCCGGTCGCCGGCAAAGTCCGCGATGATCAGGATCGCCGGCGTCTGCACGACGTTCACCGTGACGTCCATCCACGTGTAGAAGAAAATCGTGAGCAGCGACGTCCAGAGGCGACTGTCGCCCTTGTCGCCCAGCGCTTCGCCGATCACGCTCGTATAGCCCATCATGGTCCAGCAGAGCGCGCTCGTGACCGCGCCGTAGAGCAAGTACGGTCGGCGGCGGCCGTAGCGGTTCGTGCTGCGATCGCTCAGCACGCCGATGGTCGGCGCCACGAGGATGCCCGAGAGCGGCCCGATGATCTGCGTGAGCTGCACGGCGTAGGGCGGCAACATCGTGCCGAGGTACGGTCCGAGCGCAGCCCACTGCGCCGCCCACGCCATGTTCGTGGCCATGCGCGGCAGCGAGAGCAGCACGAGCATCGCAACCGAGCAGCCGCGTCTCTCTCTCTCGCCTTCGTGGACTTGGACGGAGGTGTCGGAGAGGGGCACGACTGTGTCCTTGTCCGGCGGCGAGTCCACGCGGTCGTATCGCGGCGTGCCCTGGTGGTTTTGGAACCGCTGGAGCGCACTCTCGCTCGCCATGCTGCCTGGAGCGATTGAAGGGAGGTGGTGCTGGTGAGGACTCGGAGGCGTGTTGAGAAGTGAGATTGCGAGGTCTGCGCTCGACTGGAAGATGCCCAAGGCAGCTCAGGCACCACAGGTGAGAGAGCCCCCGGGGCGTCCACCACACTCGTGCCGCTTTGGTCGCGCTTCCGCGAATCAGGTCGCTGACGGCAAGTGACATCGTCGCACCAGGTTCGTGCGAAAGGTGGCGCTGGAGCAAGCGCGTGGCCGCATAACCCGAGGCACCAAGTCGACAGACGACAACCGCTGCGCTTCTGAGAGAGTTTGCCTTCTCAGATCGTCCAGCGTGTCGGAAGCCAACCGCTGGCCTGAGAATCCACCTCCAGCAGCGGTGTCCCAAGCAATCGCACTCGGAGTGAAGCACATCGCCCTCTGCTTGCACACACTGGCGGGGCTCGCACGTCACACTTGTTACATTAGCTTGGCTTAAAAACGCGATCTCCGCTGCTGCTGGTAGACCACCGAGCCAATCGCTCACCACACCCAGCACTTTTGTCACCGCTATGCACTAAGAGGAGGACCCAGCACCCGCGTTGGTGGTGATCGCCGAAGAAACCTTGCTCGCTGCTGCTGCTGCTGCACGGTCCTGCATCGCGAGCCGCATGCACTCCTTCGTGCGCTCCTTGAGCGCGAGGAAGAACGCGATGTCGTCGCCCAGCTCCACGAGCAGCTCATGGTTGCTCCCGTCCGACTGCGCTGCGCGGTACGCCTTGCGCAGCTCAGCGAGCACGTGAAGCACCTCCTTTAGGTGCATCGTGTCGCGGTCGCGCTGGTCCGTGAGCTTGTGGTACTCCTGCAGCTGCATGCGGCTCTTGCCGAGCCGGATGGACTCCATGAGCTGGTCCGTCACGACGGTGCGGCACGAGCCGCAGAGCTGGCCATCTGCGCTGCCGCCGCCGGTTCCCGTGTTCTGTGTATACGTGTTGGCGATCCCACTGAGGATCTCGAGGTCCGTCGTGGTCGGCGCGCTCGAGGCTGTCGCTCCTGGCTGCTGCTGCTGCTGCTGCTGCTTGGACGCAATCGCCGTGTACTGCTGCATGGGCAGCACGGGCACGAGCGTTGGCTGTCCGTTGTCGTAGAACGCCGAGAGATCTGTCATCACAGACGGCGGCCCTGCGGCAGCGAGACCGCCAGCAGCTACGCTCATGGACGTGCTGTTGGCGCTGGAGCTGCTCCCCATCTGCTGCTGCTCCTGCTGTGTGGACGGCAGCTTGCGCTTCTTGGCGAGACTCGGCAGCTGCTCCTCGCTGCTGCTGTTGCCATTACCATTGCCGTTGCCGTCGTCCTCGTCCTCGTCGTCATCGTGGCGCTTGTCGAAATCGTGCATGGACATCATGCTGCCGTTCGCGCCGGCCGTGCCGTCTAGCTTGCGCAGTAATAAAATATAGCCGTTCTTGTTGTCGTTCGCGTTCGGCCCTTTCTTGATCGGCCGCATGCCGCGCCGGTAGCACTCGGCGCGCAGGTCGTGCGCGCGGTGGCGCTCGTACGGCTCGCTCAGCCGCCGCACCTTGTCCTCTCCGCTGCCGCCAGCGTCTATCGACGCCGCTGCTGTTGCATTCGCGCTCGCCGCGTCGCTCGAGAGCAGCGAGTCGATGTCGCCGCCGCCGACGCTGCTCATGAACGACGACGCACCGCTCGCTGCCGCCTGCGCCTGCGCCTGCGCGTGCACGTGCGCGGCGACTGCCATGGCGGCGCTCACGCCCATGTTGGCGCCTACCACGCCGCCCGCGTCCATGCTCTCTGCGTCGTCCTGCTGTCGGTGCTGCTTTCGGCTCGAAGAATCCATTCCAGCCAGCGAGAACTGTTCTGTCCCGAGAAGAGTGAATGTTTGCCAGAACAAGGTAGCATGTATCTCCATGGAAAACCATCTTCATTGCACCGTGTTTTATTATTCTAGAGTACAGTGCACAACGCTGCAAAGCAAGGTGCGATCGACAAAGCCTCTGTTTGCGCGTATGCTGTATGCGAGTTTGTGAGCTCTTCCCTGTGTTTTGAAGTCAGAGCAGCATTCCGAGTTGGAAAAGGAGGGACGCACGCGAATCGCCCAGCCCCGCCCTCATGCCGGCCGCGCGCGCGCTGCTCCTGGGCGACCTCCAGCACGTGCTGAGCATCGCCAGACGCCGCTACGGGTACTTGCTCGCGACCGACCGCACGCGCCAGCCGCAGGTGCGCTCTCTGTTTCTGTCTGACTGCAGGTGCGACGACACTCTCGAGCGGATCTTCTTGCAGATGGCTAACTGAAGATATCCGCATGCGTGTGCATGTGTGTGTTCTTGTGCGCAGGATGGTGGCGGCGAGACGGCGATCTTCCAGAGCTTTGCGCTGCTGCGGGCGCGCGTGCAGCGCTGCGAGAGTGCGTGCTCCGATCTTCTCTCTCTATCTCTCTGTCGTTGGCTTTGAGTCACTGCGTTTTAGGGAGGCTGACTGCATCTGAACGATCGAATGACTGAACAGACCTGGCGGAGCTGAACCCTGCGCTGGTGCTTCGCCCGTTCCTCGACCTAATCCGCCACGAGCAGACGAGCAGCACGCTCACGAGCGCGGCGCTCGAGGCTGTGCGCAACTTCCTGGCGTCGTGGCCCTGGTCGCACGTGAAGGACACGAGCGCGGTCGCCGACGCCGTCTCGGACGTCGTGGACGCCGTGAGCCAGTGCCGCTTCCAAGAGACGAGCATCGAGAGCGACCAGAACGTGATCGTAATGGTCGTCAACGTGCTCCACGCCGTGCTCACGTGCCCCGCGGCGCCGCTGCTCTCGGACCACTCGATGTGGCAGCTCGTCGAGTCGCTCTACGCGCTCAGTCGCGCGTCTCGCAACGATGTACGTATCTCTCACCCGCCTCGCTGCTCTCCTACTCCCATTGCGACGCTAAGTGACGAGACGTGTGCTGCTACGGCGAATGTGTACAGCAGCGCCACATCACGCTCTCGCTGCGCACGACGGCGACCAGCTTCCTGCACGACGCCGTGCAGTTCATCTTCACGACGCGCTCCGTGTACACCGACGCGCCGTCCGCTGCTGCGGCATCGATGCCGTCTGTGGGCTTCGGGCTGCCGTGCGCAGTCAAGACTGTGGGCTTCCTCTGCCAGAAGCTGCACCAACGCAGCGTCCCAGGGGCGTCGGTGACGTCGAGTCGCCGTGAAGTGCTGCTCGCGCTCAGTCTGCTGCACCGCGTGCTACTGTCGTGCGACGCGCGCTTGGTCACGCAGGTGCCGTCGCTAATGCTATTTATTAAGGACGACCTCTGTAGCGGACTGCTGCGCTTCTGCAGACTCGGGTGCGTTTGCATTGTGCTGGTTGCGTGAGTCCTGCGTCTGGTGGTAGTGACTCATTTGCTGGCGTGTCGTGTGTAGAGCGTGCGCCGATGCGAAGATCCCGCTGCAGTGCCTCGAGATCATCCGTCTGCTGTGGACGAAGCTCCGGTCGGTGCTGAAGATGCAGCTCGAAGCGATCTTCAATGGCATCTTTTGCAACGCGCTGCACTGGACGATCGCCAGTCTCGACGTCTCGAATCCAAACTTCCCCAGTGATTCCAGCAGCAGCAGCAGCAGCAGCAGAACCAACAGCAGAAACAACAGCAACAGAAGCTTGCTGGTGGCTAATGGCAACGCGGCGAGCGACGCGAAGTCCGTGCGGCGCGTTGACGCAGCGACCGAGGAGTTCACGGGGGAGATGATGTCGCAAACGCGGCTCTTTGCAGCTTCGTTCGAGATCCTCGACTGCCTCGTGGACCTGCTTGCCGAGCCGACACTCCTGCCGGATCTGTACGTGAACTACGACTGCGACGGGAACCGCTCGGACCTCACGCAAAACGTCTTCGACTTGCTCTCCCAAGTGGTGCAACACTCGCACAGCGCGTGTCGTGAGACACACGAAGAAGCGCATTTCCTGTGGGCTCAGGGCATCGGGGAGCTGGCGCTGCGCGGACTCTTCAACGCGCTCTACGTCGTGTACTTGCGAAGCCAGCACAAGCAGCCAAAGCTGAAGCACGGAGCGTCCTCGCTCGTGAGTGGTAACATCAGCATTTCCAGCGAAGACGACAGCAACGATGACGCACTGCTCCTAGAAGAGAGCGCGACGTCGCCTCGCGACAGCGCTGGGTTTGCGACAGCCGATGCCCTGTACAAGCGCCGCCAGCGCAAGAAGTTCTTCCAGCACGGCATCCAGGAGTTCAACCGCAAGCCGATCGCAGGCATCAAGTACCTGCAGCAGAACACGTTCTTGCCAACGCCGCTTGACTCGAAGTCGCTCGCCGCGTTCATGCGGTCGCTGCCTCAGGGCTTGAACAAGAACGCGGTCGGCGCGTACCTCGGGGCGATGGGGAAAGACGTGAAGGAGTTCGAGAAAGCCGAGATCCACGAAGCCGATACGATGGAGTTCCACCGCGAAGTGCTGACGAACTTTGTCGAGTCGTTCAACTTTGAGGGCGAGAACATCGTCGCAGCGCTGCGCATGTTCCTCGCGAGCTTCCGCCTGCCGGGCGAGGCGCAGCAGATCGACCGGATCCTGAACACGTTCTCGCTGCAAGTGTACGAGCAGTGCCGCGACCGGTTCCTCATGGCGTCGCCCGACGTCGCGTACCTGCTGTCGTTCAGTCTCATTATGCTCAACACAGACCTGCATAACCCGAACATCCGCGCCGAGAAGAAGATGAAACTCGAGGATTTCATCAAGAACAACAAAAACTACGGCAAAGAAGTGTCGCAAGACCGCGATCTCCCCGACGAGTTCCTCACGGAGATCTACGCGACGATCGCGAACGACGAGATCAAGACGTTCGAAGACGGTGGCAAGCACGGCGAAGTGACGAACGATCGCTGGAAGGATCTGCTGAACCAGGCGGAGAATGATCCTCGCAACTCGCGCCTGATCGTGCACCATCGCCTACACGAGGCGAGCCTCGCGACGTCGTTCCCAGCAGTCACAGTCGACACGAGTCGAGCAAGTTCTCTGGAGCAGCAGCAAACTCGCCGAACTAAAGCCCGGAGTGCCCAGCAAGCGAGAGCAAAGGCAAGTATTGTCACGGCGCGATTGAGGTCTGGCTCAAGATCGTTTCAAGACGAGGACGAGTCGGCTACGGACGAAGAGCGAGAGCGGCTGGGCGAGAGCGAAGCGTTCCCATACAGCAACTACTATGCTGGGGACCAGTACGATCGCCACATCTTTGAGCTCATCCAAGTGCAGCTGGTGCGCGCTTTCTCCAGCGTCTTTCAGCAATTCGTCGACGCGTCCAACGACAAAGACGGAGTGGGCAGCGACGGCGAGCCGCCGTCTCTGTTGGACGATGGCTCAGCTCAGACTGCGTATTACGTTCCAGAGAAGAGCATGCTGCAGCTGGCGTGCAACGGTCTCGTGCTCTGCGCTGGCGCGTCGTCCCACCTGGCGCTGTCGGAGCATTTCAATGCGATCTTCAGCCGCGTCTGCAAGTACACTGCGCTGTTCGAGTCGGAGGTGTATCCAATGGGCTACAACCGGCGCGAAGAAGGCGTGTGGCTGTTCTGCAGCAACCAGAGCGCGTCGGTGGCGACAGCGGGGATGCTGAAGCTCGTCAACACGTGCAGTCTGTGGCTGAGCAGTGAGTCGTGGGCGTACTTCTTTCACGCGATGTGTGGGCTGCGCGAGTTCCAAGCGCTGCCATCGTGGCTTGTGTACCGTCAATCAGAGACGAGTCTCACGACCGAGGAGGAGCGGACGGAGTTTGTCGATCTTGTGTTCCAGAACAAAGAGGAGATTCAGCGGCGAGAAGACTTGAAGCGACAGGATCTGTCGTCGAGCGTGGAGAGCAGCGGCGGGTTCTTCAGTGGCATGGCGTGGCTCATGTCCGCGTTCGAGCCAAATCCGAGCGCCTTGTTCTCGAGCTCGACTTCACAGCGGAACAAGTACTCGCTTGAAGGCGACGCGCCGTCGAATCCTGCGGAGTGGGCCGAGTACGCACAGGATCTAGCCATCCAAGCACCGCAGCGCGACTCGATTGGTGAAGTCGGTGGAGACGCCGAAGTCGAGTTTGGCACGGAAGCCTGGATACGATCGACGCTGGAGCCGTACAGACTGGAGTTCCTGGTCCAGGATATCTCCAAGTTGCCGTCTCGCGCCTTGGTCGAGATCATCAAAGCCCTAGACGACGAGTTAACGTGCGCATTGACCGGAGCCCCGAGATCGACTTCCCAGACAAGCAGCGTCGACGCCAAGTCGATCAGGAAGCAGCGATCTGGACACCACATCGACGAAGGCGATGCGCAGAAGACTGCCGCGTCGCATGTCTTGAGCTCGGCGGGCTGCGTGCTCTTTGAGCATTTCCTCAGCCAGATCATTTCGCAGAGCGATTCTGTGATCAGTGACGGCGAAGAGACCGACGACGAGGAAGACGTGTTCAGAGTTCTCGAAGCGCACTACAGCGAGTTGCTCCAGACTCTGCTCCCAATCTTGATCAGCACGGACACGGACTCGCAGCGAATTTCCTACGAGAGTGCGTGCTTCATTCTGCAGAAAGCGATTGACGGCGTGTTCACTCTGGCGATCAAGATCCAGAGTGAGCGAGCAAGAGCGCTGCTGACGAACTTTGTGGGACAGCTCGTGGACAGCAGTGGCGACGACGAGCTCGTTCGACCATTCCTGAGCCAGATCCTGTCTGGACTTCAGGTGTTCTTCGCGTCTACGAGTCCAAACGCGCTGCAGTACAACCGCGAGAGCTGGCTGGCGGTGACAAACCTGATCAGCTGGTCTGTGAACACCACTTTCGCCGCAGCCCATGGCTTCGCAGTGTTGGAGCACCTCGTGAGTGCGAAGGTCTGGAGAGTCGAAGGCAGCGAAATCTCGGTCG
The DNA here is from genome assembly GCA_023335995.1 of Globisporangium nagaii. NCBI lineage: Eukaryota > Oomycota > Peronosporomycetes > Pythiales > Pythiaceae > Globisporangium > Globisporangium nagaii. Next base: position 15,366 of record JAADWH010000218.1, read on the forward strand.
GCGACTGCTACACGAAGATGATGATGTTCGCTCTGGCGCAAGCGGACGACGGGAGCGAGAAGAAGAGCTGGAACCCGAAGCGCTCGCTGGAGCTCCTGCACGCCATGTTTAGCAGCCTAGACTTGCAGTCAGTGGGCGACAGCGAGGACCTTGGGCTGCGCTTCCTTGGCGGCGCCATCCTTGTCTGTCGGCAGTTGCTCAAGAACCACGAGACGACACTCGACCAAGGCTCGATCGCTTCAAACGAGCTCGTTGTGGCGAGTCTGGGCTTCATCCAGGACATGCTGGGTTCCAGCAGCCACAGCAAAAGGCTCTTCAGTGCGGCATCGTGGCTGGAGATCTTGCAGCATGGCGTTCTTCCGCTTGGCTTTGATATCCTGAACGGCGGTAAATCCAGCTCTGGACAGGGCGAGGGGGATCTGAGCACGAGTCCGCGCATCCTGTACTACCAGCATCAGTTGGCTCTTCGTCCGGCGTCTCAAGCAACAAGCTCACGACAGCAAAAATCGCCGATTCAGCGCCAGGCGACTGGGAAAGGACGCCGACGCCGTCCATCGGTGGTGAAAGATCCGTTCGCGCTGCGTCCGCACGTGCTCATGGTCCAGCTGATCTCTGGCGTCGTCTGCGAAGAGCTGGGCGAGTTGACACAGTTCGAGAGCTTCTCGAATGTATGGGAGGAGCTCGTCAACCTTCTCATCGGGCTCTTGCATCACACGCAGATGGAGAGCGGCGGCGGGGAGGTGGCGCTGGCGGCGCTGGAGCGACGAAGTGTGCTGTCGACGCATGAAGAGATCCTTGAGCACGTGAAAGGCATCACTCGACGGCTCGCAGCGCTTCAGCAGGATGACGAGAGCAGCTCGCCTCGCGTGGCGCGTGAAGGTGAGCCCGCTGCGTCTGCGTCTCCAGCTCGCAAGTACCACGCGCTGGTGCACACGCTCGTGGAGAAGTGCCAACCGCATGCTGGATTGTTCGAGCAGCTCTTCCCATCGAAAGAAGACTCAAGCTCATCCGGAGAAGCCACTCCGCCGCTCATCGGCGACGAAGAAGAAGTGGAGGCAGGCAGGGTCGCGAACGAAGCGACGTAGATGAGCTACTCTCTCTCAGACTGCGAGTGAGGAATGCCCTGCTTTCAATAAGGATAAAGATCTACTGGTGTATGGAATGGGAATGGATGGAAAACTACTGCTATACAGCCTCACACGAAGCCCTCCTACGCCTTCTGCCCGCTGCTGCTGCTGCGCTGATTCAGATCGATGAACGCCTCCGACTCCTCCACTTTCGAGTACGCTGTGCGCAGCTTCTCAGAGAAGCACTGCGTGAACATGCTCGTCATCTTGTCGATCACGACGTCCTTCAAGTTCACTTCGTTCTGCTCGATCGCCATATCGCAGAGCTTCTCGGTCGCCTCGATCACGAGTGCCAGCTAGAATGCAGGAGCAAGCAAACAACAGTCAGTCAGAACACGCACGCACACTGCATATGACAGCCGAGTGAGACAGCAGCGCGTACCCTTTCGTTGACGCGCGCGATGTTCTCTTCGACCTTCTTCGCGCCTTGCGTCGGCGAGGTCGGCTTCTCGCGCGTCGACGTGGCTTCAGGCTCGCGCAGATCCTCCACTTCGATGTCGTCCTGATTTCCGGAGCCTGCCTGCTGCGACTTCTTGCCGCTGGCAGCCGCTTGAGCTCGCTTTTCGAGCACTTGCAGCGCTTCGGTCACTCGCTCCTGGAGCAACGCCATCTTGCGCACACTCGTCGAGCAGTTCGAGTTGGCGTGCTCGCTCATGTGGCTCAGACACTTCTGCACGCTCTCGAGCTCCACTGCGAGCTTCTGGGTCTCGGCTTTCGCCGCGAGGCGCTTCTTGTTTGAGTCCTCGACCTCTCGCTTCGCGTTCGCGAGTTCCTTCGCTCGCTGCTGGTTCTTCTCGGACTCCTGGACGATCATGAGCGTTTGCTTAAGCGTCGCGATCTCGTCCGAGAGGTTCTGGAGACTCGACGAGCTCTGCGCGATCTTCTGGTTGTTCTCGTCGTTGAGTTGCTTCAGCCGCCGCTCGTTCTCAACGTTGCGCTGGTTGAGTTCCATGCGCAAGCGATCCACCTCTTTCTGCAGCTCGCTTCTCGCTTCCACGAGCGACTGCTTCTCGTTCGTGAGTGAGATTACGAGCGCCTTGGCTTTTTGGCGCTTGTCGTTGTTCTCTCGGTTGATCACGTCAATGGAGCTGGCGAGCTCCTGGTTCTTCTTCTCCAGGAGGGCGAACTTGCCTTGCAGCTCACGCAGCGTGTCTTCGGTCTTCTGCTTGTCCGCCAGAGCAGCTTCCGATTGCTCTCGACGTGACGAGCTGTCTGATCGCGACGCGCTGACTTGCTCCTGGAGCGACGCAACCTCTGCAGTGAGCTTCTGCACGTCGGTCTTGAATGCGTTGACTTCCGATTCCTTGCGGAAGATTCTCTCGTTGAGATCCATGTTCTGCTTCGAGAGCTCTTCGAGGCGCTCTTTCGACGCCGCATAGCTCTGCTGGACACTTTGCAGCGTGTTAAGCGCTGTCTGCGCCTCCGCGAGCTGGAGGTCGCTCTGGCTGCGTCCGATGTTCACTTTCTCGTACAACGCCGAGATCTCCGACAGCTCCGTCTTGAGTTCTTCGCACTTGGCGCAGGACTTGGCGACTTCTTCAGATTGCGTCTGCAGCTGGGCTTGGAGGGCTGCGAGCTCGCATGTGAGCTGCTTCACCTTCTCCTCGCCCTCGTCGGCTCGTTCGCGGTAGCTGTCGAGCTGCTCCAGCTGGAAATCCTTGTCGAGCAGCTGCTTCTGGAGATGCTCGTTCTCGATCTTGTACTGCTGGATCTGGTTGGTGATCTCCTGGTTCCTTGACAACGCTTCTTGCAAATGGCTGTGCTCTTCCGCGAACGCAGCGTCGGTGCTTCCCTGCGCGCTCTTTTGGCTACTGAGCGAGCTCTCGAGCTCTTGCTCTTTCGCTTTGAGTGCGGCCGCCTCTGATTGCAAGCGACCCAGCTGCTGCTCGCTCGAAAACTGAAGCGCATCGAGCTCGCTCCTGGCTTGTGCCGCATCTTGAGCGCGTTGAGCAGCGAGATCTTCTGCTGTGCGCATTCGGTCGCTGATCGCAGCGAGCTCCTGTTGGGCAGCCTGGAGCTGGGACTGCAGTGCTACGATCTCATCGTCCTTCTTGGACGGTGCTGGGTCGTCGAGACACAACAGATCGTGGGAGGCGCTTGACGTCGCCACGCTGGCTTGTGCGAGCGCCAGCGCAGCGACCTTCGCGTTCAGATCTTGCTCGAGCTTGTGGGTCTTGTCTTTCTCAGCTTGTAGCTGCGCCTTCATGTTGTCGGCGAACGACTTTGCCTTTGCTTTGAGCTCGTTCTCGCGCTGCGTCACCATCGCCATTTCTTTCTTCAGCCCTTCGACTTCGCCCGACGACTGCGGCGCTGCAATTGCGCCGGCATCCCTCGCGTGCTTGAGTTGCTCCTCGAGGTCCGTAACCTTCTTCTTCTCTGTCGCGAGCTCGCCGCGCATGTTGTCCACGAACGCCTTGGTCTTAAGCTTGAGCTGGTTGAGCGTCTCCTCTTTCGCGTGCACCTCATTCTTCAGACGCGTGATCTCGTTCTGCACTTCGGGCGGAATGGACGTCATCGTGTGATACCAATGTTGCGCTTGTGCTGCTGTGCCTCTCGTGCAGGACCTGAGCTGGCGTGCTGCTCTGCTCTTGGCGCTCGCTGCTCTTCGGAAATGCGCATCACGCGCGCAGTCGGGTGTGGGCCGAAGAGCACCTCTGGATGTGCGCTGGAAATACACGCGAAACCACCCGCTGGTGGGCTAAATGCGCATCTTGCGTCTCTCTCGCGCAGCATTAATGGAGCAAGCGCTGGCGTCTGCATTTAGACGCTGGCAGTTATCGCTCGAAATAGCGCTTTTTTTCGTATCTGTCTCCGCGTCGCGAGCCTCATGCGCTGCTGCTTTGCTCTTGCGCTGCATCCCAAATGGCGGAGAGCAAGAAGAATGCGCAGGCAGGAGAAGGACCCAAAATGGGCCATGGGCTGGAGCGAGAGAGAGAGAGAGAGAGAGAGAGAGAGAGAGAGATGCTCACACACGCAAGCATGCAGTCATCGCTTCGTCCCCCAAGCACGCGGCTCGCTGAATGACGCTCGCTCGCTCCATTGCTCCATTGCTCCATTGCTCGATTGGGTTGAGCTCGTCAGACCATCACTCCGCGCTTCAATATGTCAGACCACCACTCCGCGGCAATCCTCTTTACACGTATTTCAAAGAGGATGCCCTCTTTGTGAGCTGTGGCATAAATGAGCATTCTCGCTATTTGTAGGGCTATTCGCTTCATTTACAAAAATAGACTAACCGGTACCGTACCGGTATCAACTGAAAGATGGTTGGCTGGCGGTTGGATTCGATTGCTTCCGCCTTGTCGCGGAAGGAGCTCATTTACAGAGGAGCCGAGTCGAGTGGCACTGCGTCGCGGAGATCGACGGCTGCCGGAGCGTCGTGCAGCTGCGGGAGCGCTGTCTGTGTGGCGTGTGTATTTGTGTCTCTGTGTGTTCATGTGTTGTGCTGGTGCGATGGAATGAAGATCATTTTACGTAATCCGTGAAAGCGTCATGCAGCCGTATTGGTTTGAAGGCGCTTCTGTGAGCTCTACATTTTGTCATAGTTACGCTGACCGTCCCCCACCCGATCGTACATGTGTGTTGCGTGTGTGCATGTGTGAGTGTGAGCCTGCATATGTACTGACTGATTGCTCGCGTGTGCGAAGCACGCATCTGATGGAATGAAGACAGTGAATATTTTTCGTGAAAAGGGTCCGACCGTCTTGGTCCGCGACCCTTTCTGTGAGCAATTATTTTGTCATAGTTACACTGACCATCACGCGTTCATGAGCTCCATGTCTTCCGCCGCATCGCGTCGCGTTCGCATCGACGCCTTGGCTCAGCATGCGATAAACCTCAATAAATCGACTGCGCTTGCCACAATCTCGTCCTCTTGTCTCCTTCGATGCTCTCTCTCTCTCTCTCTCTCTGATTCGTGAGCGCTCATTTGGCACTCGGATCCGCCCAAGACGCGCCTCTCATCGGTTCCGACTCCCGAGTCCCGCCACCGAGCCCGAGTTGGACGTCGTGGACGTGGAGCTCTTGATGCGCACAAGCGATTTCCTCCGTCCCGACTGCACCTGCGCTCGCGGCAAGAGACTAAAGAAGCTCCAGCCCTCAAGGACGCACGTGAGCCCGCTCGTGCCAGCCTCAGCGCGGACGACGCTCACGCCCATGAGGTGCTTGCTGCACATGTCGTAGAGTTCCAGCAGCTCGTTCTCCTGCACTTCCTCTTTCTTCAGCTCGCGCTGCTTCTTCTCGCTCGAGTGTGCGTCTTTTGCGTCGCTTCCTGTTGTCGAAAGCACCGTCTCTGAGCGAGAAGCAGCAGCAGCGACTGTACCTGGTCGCTTGTGAGACTCGGATGTCGACACTGGTGTCGCGAACGGGAATGATGCGGCGATCGAGTGCTCAAGTCCGGACGAGTCTTCAGATCCGTGCGCTGCGGTGGACGACCTCGACGACGCTCGCGACAGCGCTCTCCTCGCAGTCGTGATCCCCTGGGGAGCAGAGTGTGGAGCGCCAAACTCCATACGGAACGAGTCGCATCCGCTTTTCCACTCAGACGCGATGCCTCCGTGCGTCGTCACCAAGTGCTTCACGTGCTTGAAGAGCTTTGGCGGGAGCACGCTCGCCATCCACCGATTGCCCAGCAGCATGTCGTTGACGCTCGCGAACGAAAACGTCGCACTCACTTCTTGCGAGAAGCCCAAGACTTCAGAGGCTTTCTGCAGCCACATACGAACGCTGGCGAGCGTGTCGAGCTTGAGATCTCGTGCGTTGTCTTCAGCAGTCTTGTGGAGATGGTCTTGGTTGTCTGCGTCGCTTGGCAGTCCCACCGTCGAGTTCGCTCTCTTGGCCGCCTGCTGCTGCTGCTGTTGCTGTTGAGACTCGGTTTGCATCTTCTTCGCCTTCTCCTGTGTGAGAAACGCCAGCTCTTCAGCCTCCTGCACCGCATCGGTCTCGAGTTTCTTCGCTAACTGCGACAAGATCTGCGCCAACGCTTGCTTGTTCAGTCGAGCGTCCAGCTGCAGACGGCACGCCCACTGTGAACCAAAGTCCAGGCGCTTGCTGCTCAAAATCTCCTCGAGCGAGTGGCTGCAGAGCAGTCGGAACGAGAATCGCTGCAGCAAGTGGTCGAACTGCATCGACGACGGCAAATGGAGACTCTGCATCACTTGGTACAAGTCCATCTCGCCACTGAATAGGATCACGATGCGGATGACAGTCGACGAAGACGCCGACGAAGAAGACGACGAGAAGCCGCCGCCACCACTCAAGCCGCCTGAACCAGAGCGCAGCTGGAGCTTCGTTGGGATCGTCACGAACCACTTGTGGAAACACGGCAGACTCTCGAAGTGGTCGCGGAAGTACTCGTGCAGGAACCACGTGAGCTTCTGCGAAATCCACAGAATGTCGTTGTCTGTGGTCGAGGAACAGCGTTGTGTCAAGCGAGGGAGGCTCACAAGGTTGATCCTCAAGTGCATCACACAGCCTTCACTGACCTTTGGCTCCGCTTCGACACGTGAGATCTACGTAAACGAAGCATTCGGCGCCGCGCTCAAGGTACTTGAGCTCATGGAGCGTCGATGCAGCTGCAGGACAGCGCAATACACACACATTTCGTCAAAGAAACCCACCCGAAACCTAGTCGAGAGCCAATCCACACGCACAGTCAGCATCGCTGTTGTAGGAGACATGCACCGTCGCATGCGAGGAAAACCGGGAGCCCACGTCCATCTTGAGCACGTAGTCGCCGCGCTCTCGCTGCGTGGTCGAGAGCAGGCAGCTCGCGCGCAGGAGTCCCGTTCGAGCGACCTTGCGGATGTTGTCGAACGTCCACGAGACCGAGCGCTGCCAGCGGCGCAAAACTGTGAACGACCGCAGGTGAAGCTGCATGAACCAACTGCGCCAGCGCTATCCATTCACTGTCACAGATGAGTTCTGGCGTCAACACTGTACACGAACATGACCGACACGCACCGTCTTTGGCGCTGGCGTCCAGGACGACAACATGAGACTCAGGAACGCCGCTTTGCAGATCTTGGGCTCGTCCTCCAGCTGCGGGTTCGTGTACAGCAACGTGGACTTCTGTCTGTAGCCAAAGAGCCGTAGCGAGCGCTTGCAGTTGAGCACGGACTTGAGGCAGCGTGCGAAGAAGCGCTGGCGCTGCACCGTCTCGCAGAGCTCTTGCAGCGGCAACGCGTGTCCGGACTCTGCAAACAGGTAGAGCGCTGTCCGCAGCTCCACGCCACCCTCTGCGTCTACGTAGGCGTCGAAGAGCCTGCTGTACTCGCGCATTTTCTCGAGCCCTCGCCACTCGATCGGTATTCGCAGCACGCGCAGGTCGCGCTCGAGCGGAGTGTCGTGCTCGATCGCCTCGCGATACATCATGAAACCAGCGAGCGTGAGCCGGAAGTGCGCGTCCGTGTCGAACAGGTCGCTCATGTACATCTGCCAGACCTCCGGATCGTCCGCGAACGCACGGATGTCCGGTCGCTCGCGCTCCTGCTCCAGCGCCGCCAGGTACTCGAGGAACTCGCCGTAGCTCCACGCACCGTCGTCGTCCAGATCGAATCGCGCGAACACAGTCTCACACTTCTCTCTGCCAAGCGCCGAGAGCGTCCACTCGATGCAGACAGCGTCGGGCGGATCAAAGTCGAAATGCACCGTAGCTTCTCGCTGCCGCTGCGCATGCGAGACGGGCGTCCTGCGGCAGCGGAAGAGGCGGTCGTGGATCGTCGCGCTCGGGAAGTCTGTCGGCGCGGGCTCCAGGTAGTATGCCGAGTCGTAGCCGCTCGTGACGGCACCGGCATCGCGCAGCGAGTTGGCCACCGCGCGCAGCTTGCTCTTTACCTCTCGCTTGCGCTCCTCCAGCGCCGCGAGGTTGGCGCTGCGGGTGCCCAGCGCGTCGTCTGGGTCGGCGCTCGGCTCCATTTACGCCATGCTGGCTGTTGTGTCTCTTGGCGATGGCTTCGTTTGGCTCTTTGGTTTTGATTCGCGGGAAATCAAACGCAGCGAGGTGGCATTTCGATTCGCTGAAAGTCGCGACGCGACTAATTTGCTTTGTGAGCCAATCAGCACAGGAAAATGGCTTTGCCGAATCAAAACTGGAGCGGTTTTCGAGTCTACAAAAGATTTGCTGCCCTGCTTGAATGGCTCGACTAAAATGGTTTGTAGAGTCGAGCTTTTTAGCCAATCAAAGAAATCAATATACGGCGGTGTGATTGGGCGAAAAAGTGCGCACGAGCTTGTCACGCCAAAAATGCCTTTCGAACATTCCTTCCACACACAAGAAGAAGCCGCCGAAGTGAGGGAGAGATGACGAGCGCCAGCAAAGCCGCGCTGTTCAACGCGCTCGCGTGGATCGAAGCCAAGAAGAAGGACGAGCAGGTGGACACGGAGAACGTCGAGGTCGGCGTCCAGTGCCTCAGGTGTGCCACTGTGTCCTTTGCAGACGAGATGCTGCAGAGGCGAAAGAGGGGGAGGGGGGACGAACTGGCGACTAATGATGACACGCATGTGTGCTGCGGTTGCTGTGCAGCGAGGCGTTCGGCTTGAATGTGCACGACGAGCAGCTCAAGCGGACGTACGCGCTGAGCGGCTCTGCCACGTTCGAAGACGTCTTCGCCGCGGGACTCAAGGCGCTCGGTCTCGAAGTCGGCGCTGCGGTGCGTGTGGCTTGCAACAAATGCTTTACACTGTGGATATCGCGCATGAGCGATCTGTAGCTAATCATCTGTGGCTGTCGCTGTTGCTGTGCTTCGTGCGTAGACGTCTTCGCTGGACTTCATCGACGAAGACCCCGTCGTCAAGAAGAGTGCGTGCTTGTGCTCCACGTATGTCCTCTCTGCTAGGTGTGAACAGCTCGGAGACTAACGATCGAATGTGTCTGTGTGTGTGTGCAGACCCTGATCTGTGGAAGAAGTGGGTCGCAAAGCTCGACGAGAAGAACTTTTTCAACAACGCGCCTGTGGGCTCGGAGGAGCACACGACGCGCACGAAGAAGGCGCTCGCCAAGTTCAAGGAGAAGTTCGGCGACGTCAAGAAGCCGGCAGCCGCGGTGCGTTATTGATCGAATGAGTTGTCGCTCTTGACATCTTCACTGCGATATGCTAACGAATGAGTGCTGTGCCTATACCGCTTGTGCAGCCAACGCTCTCGAAGGCGGAGAAGGAAGCGAAGGCCGAGGAAGCGAAAGCGAAAGGCAACGCGGCGCTGAGCGCGGGCGACTACACGCAAGCGGCGTCGCACTACGAGGAGGCGCTGAAGCTGTCGTCCGACGGCCCGAACTCGCACATTTACCACTCGAACCTGGCGGCTGCGCTCACGTACCTGGGCAAGTACAGTGAGGTGATCGACCACTCGGAGCAGTCGATCGCGCTCAAGCCGGCGTACGTGAAGGCGTACTCGCGCATGGGCCACGCGTACGTGCAGCTCAAGGACTTTGACGGCGCTGTGGACGCGTTCCGTCGCGGCCTCGAGGTCGACAGCTCCAACGCGGCGTGCAAGGATGGGCTCGCGGAGGCTGAGCGCAAGCGCCGCCAGCTCCAGACGTCGGCTGCTCCATCGGCTGGTGCTGGTGCCGGTGCCGGAGCTGGTGCTGGCGGCATGCCGGACTTGAGCGGTCTCGCGAGCATGCTCGGCGGCGGCGGCGGCGGTCTCGCGGACCTCATGAGCAACCCGGCGCTGCAGCAGATGGCGTCGAGCATGATGCAGAACCCGGCGATGATGCAAATGGCTCAGAACATGATGCAGAACCCAGACATGCTCAGCAGCATGATGGGCGGCATGAGTGGCATGGGCGGTGCTGACGCTGGCGCTGGCGCCCCTCCTGCGGCTCCAGCCGGCATGCCGGACATGAGCGGTCTCATGAACAGCCCCGAGCTGCTGGCGGCGCGCAGCGACCCAGACCTGCAGGAGTTTTTCAACGACGTGGACGCGCAGGGTCCGTCGGCGGCCATGCGCCACATGTCGAACCCGAAGGTCTCGCAGCTGCTGCAGAACGTCATGTCCAGAATGCAGTGAGCAGTGCACAGACCAAGCGAACTAGCGAGGGGTGGAAATGGCCAGCTACGCAAGCTGTCCCCGCTCGCATTCGCCACGCAGATCCCGTAGATAGGAGCGAGCAGCTACAGAGTGACGAGCCTGGACAAATCCGATCTGTTTTGTGTGAGTGAGTGTGATTGGCTTACGGGGATAGTTACGATTGTTTGTGGGTAAGTGGGTGCATGCTACACACGCGATGCTGTTTGATTCTGTCGGGGGTTCTATGGACGGCTCAGGCGGATCAGTTCTTGACGAACTTCTCGGCGCTCTCCAAGAACGACAGGTACTCGCGCTGCTCCTTCAGGTCGGCGTACTGCGTGATGAACTGCGCGAGCTCGTCGTCGATCTTGCGCTCCGCGAGGTAGTCGTAGAGCTTCTCCTGCACGTCGAGCTCCAGGTCGGCGAAGTTCGGGCCGAAGTACAGGTTGTCCTTCTCGGCGTCGGCGGCAAAGTCGCTCAGGAAGCGCACGCGCTCGACCGTGAGGTTGCTGCTCGCGACGCACTCGAACTGCAGTCCCTGGTTCTCGCGCGTGATGTCAGCCACGAAGCGGATGCCCGGCAACTCGTCCTCGTCCTCGTCCTCGTCCTCGCTCTCCTCCTGCGCGTCAAAGTTGGCTTCCTCCTCGTCATCCTCGTCAAAGTCCTCGTCGCCCTCGTACTCTTCCTCGAGCTCCACGACGTCCTGCGAGTCGAACTTAACGCGGATCGAGTCATCGCCGATCTGGCCCGTGAGCACGATCTCCATGCTGCCAGGCGTCTCCTTCAACGTGAAGATTTTGTTCATCTTGGCGTGCAGCTCCTCGAGCTCCTCGCCCTCAAAGCAGTTGCCCTTCTCTTCCTCGATCTCGCGCTATATATCCACACACACACACAGCCGCAATCAATGGGTGTACACCAGTCAGCACCAGTGCGCAAATGAGGCATGCATGAGTACGCAGACAAGCAGCTCCAGCTGCAGTCAGCTCAGCGAGCAGCTCACCTTGAGCAGCGACGTGAGCGAGGACTTCTCGCGCGCCTGGAAGGACGCGCAGAGCGCTGGCGCCACGGCCTTGCGCGCGGAAAGCGCGAAGGCGCTGGACACCGAGGCACGCTTGGCGATGGACGCGGAGGCGGCGCGGGCGGCACGGGCGAGCATGGTGGAAGGTGTGGCTGGGAGCGAGGTGCTGCTGCTGCTGCTGGGTCGCTCGCGTCTTGCGGAATGAGTGCAGCGTCGTGCAAAGCGACCTGGATCGGCGCTGCGAGCCACGTAAACTCGCGCGCGTGATTGGACAAAAGAGAGGTCTGGAACCGCGCGATTGGCTGAAAACGCGCGTCCACAGATTTTCTCGAATCTTTTGTCGGAGCAAGGCTGGAGCGACCGATCCGCTCTTACATTGTAGCTGCCAACGGTACATTTGATTACGACTTTCGACGCTCTCAAAATGGATTCCTCTCTGTATCTACATTTTCTATGCTTGGATCAATAATATGGCATACGTTTGCGTCACTTGAACAAAATGTGGGTCGCTTTAGCGCTAGTCAGATCGCCTCTTATTTCGCTCGATTTGCCATTCGGCAAGACAAGACAAGACAGGACAAGACAAGCAAGCAAGGAGCGTCGCTCCTGTGAGCTTCTCCGCACTGTGTCCAAACTTCTTGCGTGTGTTGCGTGTATCGTGCATGGTGTACTGCATTGTATGAGGCCTCTCCTCTGTGCTTCACTGGCGTGCACGTCTTTGGACGGATCCGCAGGCGGCTGGCGCGCTTCATTCGTTCATTGCGTCTCTGGATGGCAAGGACGACAACTCACGATTAATCATTAGCTTCTCGATTGGGAAACACGTATCCTCTGGCGACGCGGCGCTTCACGCGGTGCACGATTTGCAGAGCGGAGGCTGGAGATCCATCGTCTCGTGTGGCTCTGCGCGTGCTGCCGCTCCCGCTGCTGTGGATTATATTGAACTCTTTCCCCGAAAGGCTGAGGACACTCGCTAGAAGCTCACGAGCGGCGTCCAGATGGCTGGAAAGGAACACTCTGTGTATGTGCATTATGAACAAGACGGCGCGTGGCCACCAATGTGAGAGAAGAAGAAGAAAAAGGCGAAGCTGAGCCATCCAGTCGACTGCATGTGTGTGTTGCGTGAGAAAGAGAGAGAGCTGGTTGTATCTAGCGGCGTGGCGAGATCTCGTACAGGAAGACGCTCTCGAAGCCCTGCTGGCGCCGCGTCTCTCCGTCCTCATCCCCAGCTGAGCTGCTCACGTCGTCATGTGGCAGGAATGCCGCAGTGTCCAGCGCCGTTGCCTGCATCCGCCAGCGCGCGAGCAGCGGCGCGATCGACCGCGTGATGCTGCGCGACACAGCCCCGTCAGTCAGTACGCGTCAACGAGAAGGGCCATGCATGCGCGTACAGGAGCGAACCTCCGCAGCTGGTACGTCACGTAGAGCCTGCACTTGGGGCTGCAGCGGAAGATCAGCGCCACGCTCGCGAGCACCTTCTCAAAGTCTGTCGCGTCGTATAGAATCATAGAATAAACGAAATGAGCGCGATCTCGTGTAATAAGCGCAGCATGTGCGAGCGAATACCTTCCGAGTGGTAGAAGCAGTCAGCGGCCAGCAACACGTCCACCGTCTCGAAGATGCGCAGCAGCGACTCACTCGCGACCACTTCACCCCAGTCGAGTGCCACGAAGCGCGCTGCGTCGCCGATGCCGTTGAGCGTGATATTAGCTTCCACGTTGCGCTGGATGTCCGTCGCGTCGGATCGGTCGGTCAAGTAGACCTGCCAGCATTACGAGCGCGTCAGTCAGAGAGCCATGTGGCCACTCTGGCGCAGAGAGTGCATGCAGCCCCATGCACCTACCGCCTTTGGCGCGCCGCACACGGCCGCGAGGATGCCTGGCAGCCCCGTGCCGCAGCCGAGCTCCATCACCACCTTGTCGCGTACGAGGCTCGCGTGGCAGTGCGCGACAGCGTGCGCGAGCACCATCGCAGACGGCCAGATGAAGAGTCCGTAGTGCGTCGTGTCGTCGTGCGCGGCCATGTCCTGCAGCTCGCGGATGAGCTCCACCATGCGCACTTGGACGACGCACTCTCCTGCTGCTGCTGACGGCGACGGCGCTTGGCTCGCGATGCGCTGTCGCTTCGCACTGCGCGAGGCTCTTCGCCTACCACTGCTGCTGTTGCTGCTGCTGCTGCTGTCGCCATCGCTCGCTCTGCCAGCGGAAGGCGCGTCGGCATCGACACATGACGACGGTCCGAGAGCAAATCGGAAGACTTTTTCGCGCATTTCGAGCGAAAATGTTCACACAAATCATCAACCAAATGTATCGAGAAAATGCCAGCAACGGTTCTGCCAAAAGTGCCAAACGCAGCTCCAGCTGACGCTCATTCATCCTCGCGAGCCTCGCGAGCGCTCGAGTCTATCGATGAGTCCTAGCAACGCGCGGCCGTCCTGCTGCTCTTCCATGCGGATGGATGACGTCGCAAGCGCAATGGACTTGTGGAGTGCTGAGAGCTGATCAGAACTCCAGCCACTCAACGCCGCAGAAAACGCTTGGTCAGCTGCACCAGGTTTGTCCTCGACCTCGTCTGCCGAGCCTGCAGTCGCTCGAAGCTCCAACTGCTTCTTGCTGTTGCTATCGAGCTCGCTCGGTGCTTCGTCATCGCCGCCATCATGGCCGCTGTCGTCGCCATCCCAATCGTCCCAGCTCGAGGTGTCGCTCTTGTGGCTGGTTGAGCTCTTCGAAGGAGCTGACGAGCGAGCGCCAAGAGCCTCAAGACGAGAATGCAGCGACACGATGCGCTGAGCGCACTGCGAGGCTGCCAGTCCATCGCTCGCTGCGTGCCTCTGCGCCGAGACGCAGATGCTGAGTGCGCATTTGAGCATCGAGTCCTTCTGGTTCGTCCCATTCGACGGCAGCACCGTCTCCAGCTGCTTCAGAACGAGCTCAGCCTCGCTGTCGAAGCTCTCGTCTGCAAGGACACCTCTCGGAACGGACTGCAGTAAACGATCTAGCGTCTTCAGCAAACTCAGCTGCGCTTCGCTCTGGTTCACTGTGATCCATCGGAACATGTCGTCAGTCGCTAGCCAGGCGAGTGCTGCTCGCTCGAGGATGAGCCAGCACTTCGAGAGTTTCTGCTCCAGCAGAGCCGAGTCTTCGTATCCGTAGGAGGTGTCTGGGTGTACGACATGCAACTTCAGACTCGCCACGATGCTCGGAAGTAAGCGCACGAGCGAAACGCTCAGCTGTCGGTCCAGCGATGCATCGCCAGTGCTCCTCCCAGACGTTGCGTGCTGCTTCGGCTGCATGGGTGACGGCAGGTTGCTGTTAACTGTGGACAAGCTGCTCTCGAGCAAGCTCAGCGCAGATTCCCGTGTGTCTTCAGAGCGACCCAAAGTGAGGAACACCATTAGCTGCGCTTCAACTCGCACGACCGCCGTCTCTGCATCGCATCCTCCTTCACTCCGATCCGCTGCGCGACTCTGCGAGCTCCAGGCGGACTGCAAGCCGACGTGTATCACCCTCCCGAGCTCTTCGTCGATGCTGTGAGCACTTTCGATCTCGACCGCCTCGCGGAGAAACTGCGCGTGCAGCAGCACGAACTTGACGCACGACCAGCGCCAGCTCTCATCGTTCGCTGTCGCATCAACCACCGACTCTGGGTCCACGAGGAGCTCCACCTGTGTTGTCCACAAACTCAGACGAAGCAGTCCGGGCAGAACCTGTCGGGAGATGCGGCGGAGCTCGAACTGGTTGGACGCGAACGCGACGCGCGTCTGCTGCAGCCATCCTCTGAGCACACGACGCCAGAAGTCGCTCGCTTCGAGGGACTGCGCGCCGCCTTTCGTCTTCTTGCCAGCGAGCAGAGCGCTCAACGCGTTAACTAGCGACTGGTTCGCCCCGTGGGTCGCAACTGCTCGCTGGAATTTCCCAACAACAGCATTCAGATCGACCAGATCGTCTTTGTCGAGTGTCCACGTCGCCATCGATGCGTTCGAGCTGGCCCAAGCCGAGTCCTCGTCGACGTGCAATCCTCGCACATCCCCATCGCTTGAATTCAGCAACCGCAGTCCAGACTTCATGAACAGCAAGTCTTTCCCGAACAAGTTCACCAGCGCGTCGATGCTCAGCAGGCGACCTTCTTTCTGCTGCCAGCAGAACATCGTCGCCTCGCTGCGACTGCTCGACTCTTGATGCTGACTCAGACCGAGCATCATCTCCACGAGCAGTTCTAGCGCCGTCTCTCGAGACGAGCTGCTACCGGTTGCGGACGCACTGGGCTGCTGCACTGCGATTTGACTCAGCTTCGCGAGCGCCAAGACCACCGCGCTGCTTTTCTGTCGCACGCTGGACGCGATGTGCATGACGTACCTCTCGAGCGTCGGGAACACGAACTTCCAATGCTTGAGCAGAAACGCGGACGGCAGCGACGGCGCGAGCTTCGCGAGCACATCCAGGAGCCCCTCGGCTTCGTAGGCTTCGCACAGCTCGTGCTCACCCTCATCATCTTTTTTGTCTCGGCTGACTGAGCTGCCGATGTTTGCAGCGACGATGCTCGCCTCCTTCATACGATTCAGCTTGCTCATCGCTTCTTGGAAAATCAAGAGCTGCATGGGCTCCTCGCACAGATCCACATAGTGCTTGAGGCACTGCGCCGCATGCTCTCGCACCGAGAGCTGCTCGTGGCGCAAGCACTGGTACAGCACCGGCTTTAGCGACCGCGCGAGAGACTTTGGTAGGCGAGTGACGCTCGGGTGACGGCTCCCAAAGCGGAAATGGAGCGCTGGCGCTGATCCGGCAGCAGCAGCGAAGCCTCCTCGAATGTCGCTCGCAACACGCGACGTGGCGGCAGAACTTGCGGGTTTGCTATCGTCTTGAACTTCGTCTGGAGCGCGCTTGTCGACCTGAATGGCGCTCAAGATCAGCGAGAGCGTGCACAAAGCGCCGTCTTGCTCGCCCCAGCGCGTCGGAGCAGACGTCTCCTGTCGCACGCGCTCAGATCCGACCGCGATGCGCAGCAGTCGGTCGATAAAGCTGTCGATCGCGTCGACTGAGGCCAGCATGAGCGCCAGCGCTGCTGTTCGCTTCGCACACTCTCTACGAATCGCTGACCAGATATCCGTCACGCCGAGCAGCATCAGCTCCATGCACTTTCCAGACACAACCTCTGTGGTATCGCTGCTGCTGCCGCTGGTACCGGCTGGAACGGACGCTGTCTTCGTGGATCGCACTGGGATAGCGCTCCTGTCCAAGACGCTCTGGACGACTGAGAGGGCGAAGCGGAGTGCGGACTGGCGCAGAGACGGCTCCTGCAACAGAGTGAGCACGCGGAGGAGCTGGCTGAGCGCATCGGCGTTCCACGAAGAGCGAAGGAGCGCTCTACACGTCGTCAAGCAAGGAAACACAATGAGAGATCGTAAGGAGCAAGACACAAACAACAGCATCGACTATAACCAGTACCTTCGAAGGCTTTCGAGATGCGCAGTGAGCTCCTCGCCGCAAACTCCTGCGCCACTAGAGCTCCAGTATGCACCGCCAGCGAAGTGCAGGATGTCTGCCTCCTGCACCGGCGCTTTCGCGAACGACCGCAGCATCAGATAATGCAAGAGCCTCTCCAAAGTCGTCGTCAGCAGCGGAGCTGTCGTCTGAGCAGCCTCAGCAGACACATCGTTCACCAGAGAGTCGATTCGAAGCACAGGCTCAGCAGCCATTGCCGCAGCCAGCTGCTCCCTGTCGCTGCAGCGCAGGAGCGACGCACAGGCAGCGAGCTCGTCAGCCTCGCTCTGCGCACGAAGCAGCAGCATCACCGCGTCTATTGGAGTGGTTGAGTGCTGCAGCTGCACCCGGGTGGTGGTGGTGGTGGTGGTGCATGGAGTCGTCATGTGGAGATCGTGCTTTGGATTCTGCGTCCTTTCGGTCGTTTTTGGAGCGAGATCAGGAATCGGAGTTTGATGCGAATGTGGCAGGCGAACCCTTTGCAAGTCGATATTATCTCCGCTGAAGCGAAAACCTTTGTGCCAATTCGGAGTGAGCTGAGTCCGACCCATTCATACCCAGAAATTGGTCACTACTAGGACAATCGTAGTGACCTACTTCCTCTGTCCCAAAATGTTTGGCATTTTTCGAATCCGAAAGCAAAATCTCTTCACAAAGCAACATTTTTAGCATTCTGATCGCATATTTGAATTGCTTTCGTCAAATCTTATTTTTACAAATGTTCCGTTGCAGATTTGAGTGATTTTTGGCGTCAAACCATTCACCAAACACATCGATTGGTTGATATTCGTCGCCAGAGAAGCCCGATGCGCGACGCACGCCATTTGACAACGCCACACCAGCACGATGACTGAGCTCGTCGACGACCTGGAGAACCTGAAGCTCACCACACAGTACCGGAAGCTAAGCGCAGAAGAGAAGACGTCGATGATCATGGAGCTACTGGCAGCGAGCACACACGGACGACTGCACCGTGGCGCGCTCAAGAGCACAAGCGAGAGGTGGAAGTGCGGCTTACAGACAGTGTATCGAGCGTGGAAGGCGTACAAGCATCAGTCGGCGACAGCACGCGACGGTGTCAGCTTCGCATCAAATGCACGTAACAGCGGACGGAGAGGACCAAGCGAGGTGCATGTTGCAGACCTGTACGATCGAATGAGCAAGTTACCAATAGAGCGGCGTGGCGACTTGCGAACCCTCTCGTCTGCACTCAACATCCCGCGTTCAACACTGCATCGCTATGTGCAAAACAACTTACTACGCGTACACACCATCTCGCTGCAACCATCACTGTCTGCCGAGCAAATGCGGCAGCGCGTGGCGTTTGTGTCGTCCCTCCCTGTCCACACACCAAGCGGCGCTCACGTTTCGTTCATGTACGACCGCATCCACATTGATGAGAAGTGGTTTTTCCTCAAAAAGGCCAAGCGTCGGGTCTACCTCGCGCCGATGGAGCCAGATCCTCGTGCTCACGTCCAACACAAATCGCACGTACCGAAGCTGATGTTTCTGTGTGCAGTCGCTCGACCACGTACTGATCCTGTCACTGGCGCGTCGTTCGACGGCCGCATCGTCATCTAGCCGTTTGCGGATCAAGTTCCTGCGCGTCGAAGCAGTCGCAATCACGAAGCTGGCACCTTAGAGCTGAAGTCGGTGCCGGCAAACAAGGAGACATACAAGCAGATGATAATGGAAGAGGTCGTTCCGGCGATCTTGGCAAAGTGGCCAGTGACTAGTGGTAGAAACATCGTGCTACAGCACGACAACGCGACGCCGCACCGATCTGTGACGAGCGCCGACTTTATCGACAACCCCAGGACTCGAGGATGGAGCATCGGCGTGCAGTG
>JAADWH010000219.1:0-33802 GCA_023335995.1 Globisporangium nagaii
CATCCCCTTCCTTCGAAGCAAAGTGGCCGGTTACGCGCACTCTCGGCCCGGAGTGATGGTCTGGCTGTACTCAACCTCGCTGCCTCGCGACGATGAGTACGACGACGGTGAGCACACGAGTCCGCACGCGGCTGGTGCAGCCGCATGGTGCCTGCTCAAGTGCCCTCCTCGTGTGCGGAGAGGATCAGCAAAATCCAGTGCGTGATGTTGTACGCGCCAAGGTTCCACCCAATCGACGCGCTTGGCGACGCTTCGTGGGGATGTGATGGCAATAGATACTGCTGCCCTCGTGCTTGTCAAATATGAGAGCCACGCGCTGTCGTCGTGGCAGCACCATGGCGTCGAGCCCCGTGCTGCGGCGTGCTACCGCGCTGCTGTTGCTGCTGCTGTTTGTGCGTGGAGCTGTGCAGGTGGCTGCTGCTGCAGCTGGCGTTGGCGGCGCTGCGCCGTCCATGATGAACTCCATTGCCCGTAAGCATCCGTGCGACAGCTTTCTTTGGAGTGGCATCGCTTCTGTGTGACTGACGCGTGGCTCTACCTGCGCTTGCATCTCCCGCACAGTGCGCTGGAACTTCGAGGACGGCGCGAACGGCTGGGCTCAGTCGACGGCGCTGGAGATGGGTGTCGAGGTCGACGCGATCAACGGGTACTTGCGCGGCGTCGTGCTGCCGAGCACCAAGTCGCTCGGCGCCGCGTTCGTCGACTCGCCTGAGCTCCGCGTCGAGATCCAGCCATCTGAGCGCGACGTCCTCGTGTTCCGCATGAAGTACTCGGGGCAGTGCGACCTTGGCATGGTTTCGCTCGAGCGCAACGCCGCCGAGCCGAGTGTGGATCCAGGCACGCGGCGCGAGCGCACGGTGCTCCACGACCCCGTGCAGATCCCGTTCAAAGTCCACGCGAACGCGCTCGACAGCCGACTTTACCACGTCCCGGTCTGGAAGCACGTCACAGGCACGATCCACCGCGTGCGGTTCCACCCGTGCGTGGCGCTGTCCAAGGCGGCGAGCAGCAGCAGCGCCAGCACGCGCTTTGGGCAGAGCTTCCAGATCGACTGGGTCGCATTCGCGAAAGGTACGCCTGCAGTCTTGTCCAACCTACGTGCTCACCCTGCAGGCTGAGCCGTCGCTTTCTGTCCGTGTCATGTGGCACTAGCCCCCGTGATCACCAAAGTGCGCGGCTGCATCGACCGGTACTTCGAGGAGAATGACACCGCCACCGCGCGCATGAACTGCACTGAGCATCCGCGCAAGACGAACGGGTTCCACGACAACACAGCATTCGAGTGCTTCCCCATGGCGCTGCCGCTCGCGTCGACGTACAACTGCAAGCGCGACGGCGGCGCGCACCGGATCGCGATCAGCGGTAAGCACTTTGGCAGCTCCGACGCGATCGTCACGGTCGACGGCGTCGAGTGCCTCGATGTCGTGCACGTCGAGCCGGAGACCGAGCTCGAGTGCACGCTGCCGGCAGCCTCACCACAGTGGCTCGCAGATCCAAAGTACCCGTCGAGAGTGCGCGTGCGCAATGGGCAGCTGCACGAGCTCTTTGACGAAGTGCCGATGCTCTCGTACGCCGCCCCCGTGAGCGCGCGTCCAGTGCCAGCGATCTCGAACGTCGCAGCGCACGCGATCGACGTCAACTGGGTCGCGCCTACCAACATCTGGGAGAGCATGACGGTCACTGGCTACCGTGTGAGCTGGAAGAAGTGCGCCGACGCCGCGTATTCGACGACCGGAAACTCGGTTGTCGTTGGGAACGTGACGTCGACCACGCTCATCGAGCTCGAGAGCGCCACGAGCTACCAAGTGAAAGTCGCGGCGCTGACCGAGGACTACCGCGAGCGCGCCATCTGGCAAGACATCGATCTCTACGGCCGCCGTCACGCAGCCATGCCGGACGCGGTCGCAGGACTCGACTCGCCCTCGTCGCTCTGCATCACGACGCTCGCAAACGGTGGGTGGATCCTAGCTGCGCCGGTAGACTTGCTTGCCGCTGCTGACGCTGCAGGTTCTCCCGCTCTGTGCTGTGCTCGACAGACTTCATTTTCCCTCGCTTCGAAGCGCGCTTGCTCACGAACGTCAGCGCCACGCTGGCGACGCCGCTCACGAAGCCGACACTGGGACCGTCCGGCGAAATCGGCGACCAGGGACACTTCGGACTCTTCGTCAACGGACACGCGAATGTACGCCTCGATCTCGAAGTGCCTCGCTAGCGCTCGCAGCTCGCCACGCCAGGTTGTCGACAATCTCTAACCCTGTGGGTCGACAATGTGTCTCTCTGTCTTCTTCTCGCACCAGATTCAAAACTGCAACGCGTCCTGCACTTGCTGCGACGGATACGCTCCAGGAAGTGTCGGGGCCGAGGCAGCGGCGTGCAGCTTCACCTGCTCCGAGACTGAGGCGCGCGTCTCCACGTATCGCAACGCAAGGACGGAGCGCTCGCCGCCCACGAACGCGCAGTTTGCGATCCCGTTTCCAGCGAAAACGGTCCGCAGCAGCAGCTCGTCGCCTCTGCCCACTGGAGTGTCGTCTATTGCGCCGATCTCGGCTGCGTGTGGTCCAGCACTGCGGCTGACTGCGTCCGACTCGCTCCTCACGGGCTCGGCGTGGTATCCGCGCCAGATGAACGTGCGCGAGGGCTTCGAGACCTCGTTCACGTTTCGCCTCTCGAACCCGTCGACGTTTTGCAAAAGCATGGACGACGCGTACACAAACTGCCGGTCTCGAGGCGGCGACGGCTTTGCGTTTGTGGTTCAGAACGACCAGGCGATCAGCGTCGGCAGTGGCGGCATGGAGCTCGGGTACGGCGGCTTGACGGACGCGCTCGCGATCGAGTTCGACACCTGGTTCAACTACGAGCAGCTCGATGTGTATGAGAACCACGTGAGCATCCACGTGAGCGGTGGCAGCGGCAACATGGTGCAGGCGAATCACACGCACTCGCTCGGATCCACGACCAGCATCCTCGACCTGACTGACGGCGACCACACCGTGAAGGTCGTGTACAACCCGAACCTGGACGAGAGCATGTGCGTTTTGTCAGATGTCGATGCCGTGGATCGTGGGGATTGATCCAACCGCTCACCTGCTGCTTGTGTGTCTGCCCTCAGGCTCTTTGCCGACCATTTCGTCGCGAGCGCCTTCGCAGGCTACTTCTTTGCCTCAGGCGAGTGGGTCGCGGGTGTCGGCGTGCTCTCGGTGTACCTGGACGACCTGGACACGCCCGTGCTCAGTGTGCCGCTGCGCTTGGAGAAGAGCTTGGCGCTGGACCACGGACGCGCCTGGGTGGGCTTCACGGCGGCCACGGGCGAGCTCGCGTGGCAAACGCACGACATCCTCACCTGGAAGTTCGACTCGCTGCGACGGACCATCACGACCTCGGGTGCCGTGGAGATCTGAGCGAAAGCACGAGGAGGCTAACAGCTCACACACAGCATGAGGCGAGCAAGAGAGAACCATGCAACACACGCAGCGCCTCGAGGAAGAAAGGGGAATATAAAAACGAGGTTGTTATGCAATGGGCTCACTAATTAAAATCCAAACCTTCTTTCCCCCAAAAGTCAACCACCACAAAAGCGTTTTCTAAATCTTGAGTCCCTTCATCTTCCGCAGCAGCAGCATCGGCATCGTGGTTGTCATCCGTTCCTTCCCTTCTCTCTTCCTTCCTTCCTTCGTGTGTCGGCGAGGCGAGGCGAGGCGAGGCGACTAGTACGAGATGCCGTTCGCGCGGAGCTTGGCCTCCAACTCGGCGATTCGTGCGTTCGCAGTCTCGAGCTCGCGCTGGAGCTTGCCCTCTGGCGAGTTGTCGATCGCAGCAGATTTCATGCCGCCTGGCGCCGAAGCTGGCGGGCGAGTCACGCGGGTCACGCGCGCGTTGCCGCCAGCGTTGCGAGCGCGCTTGCCGTCGAACGTGATCTTGCCGTTCAGCTCCGGACGCAGCGACATGAGCGCTGGCGAGTTGTCCGCACCTTCCAGCCACTCGTCCGCGCTCATCGACGGCACGCCGGCGTACGTGTCGGGGTACAGGTCGTCCTGGAACGCGTCCGACTTACGCGGCACGTACACGTGCAGCGGCTCCACGGCGTTCGAGGTCAGCTTGAGCAGGCGCGCAGTCTCGCACGACATGATGTCGTTGCCACGCTTCGGGATCATCGCCATGCCTCTCGCAGCCGTCGTCGAGCGGTATTCGCTGATCGGGAACGCGTACGGCTCGCCCTCCGACATCTCGTAGTAGCGGATGTTGCCGTCGCCCTTACCGCACAGGTACAGCAGGCTCGTGTCTGGGTCGTAGAACGGCATGATCACGCCGGCTGCCTGGTCGATGTCCACCTTCTTCAGCTCCTTGTCGAGCTTGCGCGGGTCCCAGACCTTGAACTGGCGCTGGCTCTGGCGCGTGAAGCCGACCGTGACAAACGTCTCCTTGTCGCCCAGGAACGTCACCTTCACGCTCTTCGTGCCGCTGTGCGCGTTCTCCTTCTGCGCCGCGACCTGGCCCGAGCGCGCGTCGTAGAGGCGCACGACCTTGTCCTTGCACGTCGTGGCGAGCGTGCTGCCCGTCCAGCTCCACGCGAGGTCCTGAATCAGGTTCTCGCCGTTCGCAGGCTGCATCTGCACGATCTCCGAGCCCTTCTCGATGTCCCACAGGCGCACGGTGAAGTCCGACGAGGTACTGGCGAGCACGTTGTTCGCGGTCGGGTGGAAATTGATGAGCGTGACCTTGCGGCCGTGCCCCACGAGGTCCACCAGCGGCTCCACGCACGTCTCCGTGAGACCACCCTCCGGGATACCCCAGATCTTAATGGTCGTGTCGTCCGAAGCAGACGCGATCAAGTGCTCGTGGAACGGGTTGAAGTCGAAGTCGAGGATCGCGCCGCGGTGGCCCGAGATGAGCGGGAAGTCCGGGTCGAACTTGCCGTACTTCTCGTACGGCACGACGGCCATAGCGCCGCCGCCCGCCTGGATCGACACCGCGAAGAACTTGGTGTTACCTTTGATGTAGTTCTGCTCGCCCGTGGCGGTCGCGAGGCGCAGGTTCGTGTAGCATTTCTCGATCTTCGACGGCTCGACGTACACGTGGCGGAACTTGCTCTGACGCACAAAGTGACTCATGGTGCTGCTGTGACGGGTGTTGTGCTTGTGGGGTGGGGAGGGGATCTGCAGGGGGAGAACAACTTCGTGCGTGTGAGCCATCGATGCGGCGTCGAGTGTGTGTACCTGGGTTACGAAAAACGAAAAGAAATCATCCGCTTGTGCACCTCACCTAGTGTAAAGCGCTGTCGTGTTCACGCCAGAACTGCACTCGCTTGAGAGAAGAAGACCGGGCGCTTAAGCTCACTCGAGCTGCACACACGCACACACATATCCACAGCACCGCACACGTGAGTTTCACGCGCCAAGATCGACAGATCTTTCTCTGCGTGGCATCCGTCCGTCCTCCTCCAGGCTTGAAGCAGGCGCAGCTCCACATGGTGCGCAGTCACGTGGAGAGGGGGGCGTACGCCACAGAGAGAGACACACACACAGAGACGCAGTCGTCGGGGGCGTCGCACCTGTCGGAGGTCGCGTTCTTCACGATCGGGTGAGGGCGGAGTTGTGGTTTTGTGGGGGGAGCCGAAGCGAAAGCCGAGCGCACGCCACACAAGGCTCGCTTTTCAACGCCAGACGCACAGTCACGCGCCCCCAATAGAGCGCCGTGGCCTCTATAGAGCGCTGCTGCGCGCCGGAGGCGCATAAACAGCGAGTGGATAGTCTGCACTTCCTCCTTACGCAGCGTGTCTCTTGCATTTGTATGCAATTAGGCCTCTTTGTGGAGAGAGAGTGTGCCGAAAATACAGCAGAGCTGATAGCGCAAACCTTCTTCGCCCCCTGATTTTTTGTCTTTTTTTGCCTTTTGTTGCCTCGTCGTCGAAGAATAAAAGAATCAGCACTATTCCCAGCTAGTTCTTATATGTCGAAGTCAGAGAAGTCGGGTGAGCCTCCCCTCTACAGTGACCACCAAGCCAGCTGACCCCATTTTGACCCATCGACCAGCACCAGCAGCGACACCAGCGACACCAGCATGAGCGCGGGCGGCAAGGGCCGGCGCGCCGTGGACTCGTGCCGCGACGAGTTCACGCTCGTGGTCGAGGGCGGCAAGCCCAAGATGCAGTGCAACCACTGCGGCGTGGCGATCACCAACCACACAGTCACGCTCAAGAACCACCTCGCGCGCAAGCACGGCGGCGGCGAGGCGGCAATGGCGGCGGCGGCGGCGGCGGCGGCTGCTGTCGGTGGAGGCAGCGGCGGCGCGAAAGCAGGTGTGGCTACTGGTGGCGGCGCTGCGACCTTGGCGGTACAGGAAGCTGCAGCTGCTGCTGTTGGCAGAGAGGAAGAGACCGAGGACGACGACGAAGAGGAAGGGGATGCAGCAGAGGAGGAGAAGACTTCCGCCGACGGCAAGCAGAGCGGTGGCGGCGGCACTGCTGCTGTAAGTGTGGTCGCGCAAGAGCAGCCGTCGACTGCTGCAGGAAAGAAGGATCACAAGAAACGGATGCAGCGCAACAGCATCGACAATGGCAGCCACTCGAACGGCGAGAAGGAGCGCGAAGAAGTCGACAAGCAGCAGCACCAGCAGAACGAAACGGGAGCGAAGGTGGGAGCAGACAAGAAGCGCAGGCTCGCTGACGCGACAGAAGGCGTTGACGCGTCTGCAAGTAGAGAGGAGCAGGCTGAGGTGCTGCCGCCGCCGCCATTGATCGACCACGAAGAGTTTGCAGACATGAATCGAGGTGCGTCGTGGCGATTGTGGTACTGGCTGTTGCTTGGCAACCATCCGTGAGATCTGATCTGTATGCGGCTATGAGTGCTGCTCCTAGAAATGCATGAGTACGACGAGATGCGAGAGCAGATCATCAAGCGGTCGCGAGAGATTCTCAAGTCCAGGTGTGTACCCATTCTTCTGTGATGGGAGTTCGTACACTTTGATTTTCACACTCATCTGTGTGTGTGCTTCTCGTACTCTGTAGCAAGCAAGCCATCTTCGCACTGCATCGGAATGACCGCAACGGAGCTGCGGATCTGATCACGAAAGCCGAGGCGGTCATCCCAGAACTGTTCGAGCTCGCGAAGGACAAGCCGACGCTCCGCGACGGATCGCTCTCCGCTGCACTCGAAGAGTACGTCGAAGCGAAATCGTTCAGCTACTACCTCGCGCACCACCGGTTGCTGCCGCTTCGCGACTTGCCAAACGTGCAGAAGTCCGAGTACATTGGCGGCATCATCGATCTTACAGGTTCGGATGGTTTGGCTGGTTGAGCGAACCGAGGCGAAGCTGTGCTGACATCGCTATATGTGCATGTTCAGGCGAGCTGATGCGATACGCGGTGGTGAAGGCGACCGCCAGAGACGTAGCAGAGGTGGAGCGGTGCCGCTCCATGGTGGAAGCCATCTCTGGAGAGCTGATCCAGTTCGACTTCCGCAACGGACCACTGCGCAAGAAGTACGACTCGGTCAAGTACAACCTGCGCAAACTCGAGGTGCGTTTGCTCTGCTGCTTGCTAAGAGGTGCTGGAGTGGCAGGGCTCACAACTGACGACGTCTTCCCATTGTTTCCGCTGAAGAACACGCTGTACGAGCTCTCGCTGATCACGAACTCCGGGTTGACGATTCGATCGGAGGCTCTCCGAGACGAGCCGTCGGCCGACGTCGAGGAAGTGTGACTGTATCTCGATATCGACAGGCGTGGTCAGAGAATGACAAGAGGAGAGTTGGAGCGTGAGAGTGAGTGTGTTGTGAACTGCTACTGTCTCGTTCGTTCTTCGTTGTTTCTTTCTTCCGTACAGACTCACAAAGCGCTACCCGAGAGCGTGGGTGGCGTACCGGATGTGGCAGATCTCACTCACCTCCTTGATAACCTCCAAGCCTCTGTCCATGTCCTCTTTCGTGTGCGCTGCAGAGATGCAGAAGCGGACGCGCGATTGCAGCAGCGGTGTGGCTGGAAACCCGACCGTGACGACAGCGACATCGCGCTTCAGACACTCGCGGGAGAACTCGCCCACCTTTGACATGTAGAACAGCATCACGGGGATGACTGGCGAGTCGAAATTGCCGAGCGTCGCCACGCCCATGTCCACGAGCTTCTGGCGGAAGTAGTTGCTGTTCTCGCGCAGCGCAGTCAGCTTCCTCGCGCCAATGTCGGTGCCGTCCTTGCCAGAGATGATGTTGAACGCCGTGAGCGTCTGCTGCGCGATCACAGGCGACAAGCCTGTGGCGTAAATCGCGCCGGCGCTCGAGCCGCGAATGAACTCGATCACCTCTTTCGACGACGCGATGTAGCCGCCCATGCCGCCAAAGCTCTTCGTGAACGTGCCCATCAAGATGTCGATCTCGCTCGGGTCCACACCGCTGTACTCGCAGATGCCGCGTCCAGTCTCGCCCAGCGCGCCGATGCTGTGCGCCTCGTCCACGTAGATGTACGCCTTGTACTTCTTCGACACGTCCACAATCGCGCGCAGGTCCACGATCTCGCCTTCCATGGAATAAATGCCCTCGACCATCACCATCACCTTCTTCCACGCGCGACCGCTGCGCGGCTGACCCTCCGCGATCTTCTGGCGCAGCACTTGCTCCAGATGCTTCGGGTCGTTGTGGCGGAAGATGCCGATCGTCGCGCCGGACGCTCTGGCGCCATTGACGATCGACGTGTGGTTGAGCGCGTCGCTGATGATCAGCGTGCCTTTGCCCATGAGCGCCGGGATTGTCGTCGAGTTCGTCGCGTAGCCCATGTTGTACACGATCGCCGCGGGCTTGCCGACGAACTCCGCCACCGTGGACTCGAGCTCTTCGTGCACCAGAGTCGTGCCGAGCTCCATCGGCGGTACCGACGACGCCAGTCCAAACTGCTCCACCGCGCTGAACACGGGTTTGCTGCATGTGTTCATCCAGTCGTCCGCGAAGCCGAGGTAGTTGTACGAACCGAGGTTGAGGCAGCGGTGGAGGTCCGAGCCCGACTGGATGAACGTCTTGTTCTCGTCCAGCGAGTGGCGCTTGATCAGATCGATGTGCGCGCCTGCACGCAACAGCCCAGCACAGCAACAGAAGACAAGAGCGTTAGAGCCAGAGAAAGAGAGAGAGAGAAAGGCAGCAGCACAAGAAGTCGTCGATGCGACTGCAGCTGCGTTCGCTCGCTCACCTGGCGAGCCGGCGACCGGGCGGTTGAACACATCGCGCACGCGGTAGTAGAGTCGCTGTGTGTAGAAGTTCTCCCAGGCGATGAGCAGCTTGGCGAAGCCGGGCTTCCGGCGCTCGGACTGGAAGCGCGAGTGGCCCGTAAGCTGCGCGAAGAGGTCGCGCAGGTGGCCGAACGTGATCAGGATCGAGTACTGCAGCAGGCACATGACGGCCGCGAACCACGGCACGTGCTCGGCCGACATGGTCGCGGATGTACTGGCTGGCGGCGCTTCCTCCTCTTGGGCTTGGAGCTCGGCGCGGCGCGGGGGCGAATTCGAGAGTGAGCGCCAGGCGCGCGCGTGCTCAGCCTGTTGTTGTTGACGCCCGTTGCCGGCGGGTCCATCACCACCACCTCTGTACCTATCACGAGCCGAAAGCCGACCTCGAACAGGCTGCACGAGCCGCCCAGAATGGTTCGCTCCAGTGGACGCGCTTTGCACCATGTTTGCACCGAAGAGCGGGCCGAGAATGGACATCGTTCTTGAGTTGCAGATCTCGTACGAATCCAGGTCTGAAGACTGAAACTGGAGCTTGCGATTTCCCGGTGGGATGCGGAATGGAGTTCGCATTCTTTTTCTGGAGTTTCGAAACTCCAGTGAGCGTTCGGCTGGTATGAGACACAACAGCAGCTGGGTTCGAGGGGATATAGAATTTCACAGGAGCAGCTAAGGAGACAATGACTGACAAATCGATTGTTGCGACATGCGGACGATTCCTTGTCAGAGGGAGGTCGGGTCGAAGGGGATGGGCGGAGGTCGGCCCGCGAAGAATTCCAGGCGTGTTTACGCCACAGCGCGGTTCAGTTGATTCCCGATCAAGTTGCTAATCTCGAGCTGCAAAAGAGAAAAGCGCGCTTTCGCATACAAATTACAGCCAGCACTGGCGACGACAGATTTGGGACCGTCACTTCAGAAAGTAGCTTACGCCCGAAACGGCTGACAAATGTACCCATTTGGTGCTGAACCCGCTTGATTTGATGCGAATGGAGCATTTCGCATTTCGCATTCGTGTTGCAGCTCTGCGAGCGCCAATCCACCACGCGCGCGAATACATGAAGGTCCATACACACACTATTAACATCTCATACCTCGCGACCTAGTACGCCTGGTAATGCCGGAGCTTGAGGAAGCCATAGATCTGCTTGCGGTCGTCCAGCTCGCGCGGTAGTCTGCGCGCGGGCCAGTACAGGTTGTCCTCGCTGTTGATCGACGCGCCAGGCGGGATGAGGTACATGACGTACTTGCCCGCTGGCGAGATCTCCAGCTCGAGCGCGAACGCCTTGGCGCGCGCCTTGTGGCCGTACGCCGCCACCTGCCGCACGAACTTCCACTGCTCAAAGGGCGACTCGAGGCTGAAGTATGTGAACACCGACTCATGCGTCGTCGTGAGCATCGTCTCGAGCTTCTCGATCGCGATCTTGCCCACCTGGGTCACCACGATGTCCTCCAGCGGGAAGTCCGCGGCCGCCGGCAAGTCGTACTTCTGCCGCCACAGCGCGTCCACGCGGAACGTGTGGAAGACCGTGTCCTCGATGAAGTCGCTGATCTTGATCGTGCACGTCCAGTCAGGTCGCATCGACGCTCTCGCCTGCTCGCCTCGAGCCAGACTGCCCTGATCCACCTCCATGTTCAGCTTCGTGCTGTCGCCACTCTCGTCCTCGTCCTCCTCAGGGATCAGTCCAGCGTCGATGAGGTTCGCGATGTACTTTGCGGTGCGGCAGTCCGCTAGCAACCGCGCTTCTTCCTCCGTGTCGCCCACCACGCGGTACGTCGTGTAGTCTCCGACGCCCAGCGCATAGTGGACGCCAGCCGCTGGCGGCGCACGCGTGTGGTGATTGTAATCCCGCGCCAGCGCCGGCTTCTCGACCGAACCGCTCATCTAAGCACAGATAGCGTGAGCGAATCATTAGCCATACTATCACGATCACCGCCGCTTGCCGCTTTGCACACAGCAACCACGCATACGTACAGAGGTGATGTTCGCCAGTCGCAGCATGTGGAAAGACTCCATGATGTCGTTCGAGCCGAGCACCTTCGTGTGGAGAAAGTTGAGCATCTGCACCCAGGCTGAGCGGATCTCGTGGAGCTTCTCGATCGTGCCGTCGATCGCGGCGTTGCACGCGTCGGCTTTCGTGGACTTCGACACAACGCAGTGCACCACATCGTTCACAGCCACGCGCACCTCGAAGGTGCCCTCGCGCAGCCGCTCCATCTGGATCGTCGCCTTGACGTTCGGCACGATCACGTTCTCGGCAGAGCCGCGGTACTTGAGCGAGCCGCGCAGCTTCTTGATCCCCTCGCACAAGTCGTCGCTCGTCGTGAACAGACTGCGGATCGTCGCGCGGAACCTGGCATCGTCCGCCATCGTGCTTTCGGACGCGATGTCGTACGGCGCGTTCTTCTCCTTCTCGATCAACAGCTTCAGCGACATCGCGTCGAGGTTGGCTTGGCTCTTCTCGGGCTTGACGCTCACGGCAGCTGGAGCGCCATACTCCGAGTCGGAGCTGCGGTCCGAATCGTAGTCGTCGTCGTCTTCGTCTTCGCTGCACAGCACCAGGTTCTCGTGCTTCCGCGGCTGGCTCTTTCCATTTCCGTTGCTGCTGGTAGTGCCTGACGCACCATGCTGCGAAGCAGACGAAGCACTGGCTGCGAGCGCGTTGTTCGCAACAGAACCCCCGCTGCCGTTGCGAAAAAGCTCTTTCTGGCTGGACGCAATAGCCGTCGCTGCTGCTTTCTGCTTCTCCTCCAGACGGAGGAATTGATCGAGCGCGTCGCGAAACTCCTCGCTCGCAGAGCGCTTCGCCATCTTCTGGTTCAGACACGCGTGGCGGATCGCCAAGTGGCCGTTCACCGTGATGCAGCACTCGTACAAATGTCCAGCACGCTTCTCTGTCAGATCGACCTGTGCTCACACACACACAGACAACCAGTCAGTCTCAGCGAGCCTCAAGCATGCTGAGATCGCCGTCATTCACTCACGATCGACTGGTTCTTCGATCGCGTCTCGTTCCCAGCCATCAGCGTCGTCGGCGTATGCTTCTTCCTGTCTCCATACGTGCGCACGAGCACCTTCCACTTGCTGTAGATCGTATCAACCATGTACTTGAACTCGCTCGTCGCCTTCTTCCCAGCGACATCCAGTCGGCTGTCCGTGCTCTTGGCGACCAATCGCTTCCCGAACGCTTGGATCTCACACGCAAACACATGCGACTCTGGAATCCACTTGGCAATGCGCGTGAGCTAGCAGCCAACAGCAGACACACCAGGTGAGCTAGCGTTTCCATCAGAGGGAGGGAGTCCCACGGGGAACCGAACGCGTAAACGCCAAGTACTCACGCTCAGCTTGCTGTCAAAGATGACAGCCTCGATCTCTCGCCTCGCGTCCCAGTCAATGGCATCGAGCGCCGCCATCACTTTGTCTCGGTTCTTGAACATCTGCGCCACGAGCTCCTGGTAGCCGTCCACCTCGCTCTTGATCCGCTGCTCCTCCGTCAGCGCCTTGGATGTCCGGTCTGCGTGTGGTTTCCGCTCGCCGGCATTGTCGACATAGAACGCAGGCGCACTCGCTTCCACCTTCACTGCGCTGTTGAAATTGCTGCTCTCCTGGGCACTCGACTGCTGCTTGTAGTCATCCTGCGCGACGTATTGCGTCCCAGGCTCTCCGATCCGTCGCCGCGCCAGCATCGGCTCGTCGCCTCGGACATCGCGACTTGGCTCGTAGTGTCGCTTTCGATACATCGCATTGCGATCCTCTTCAGGCTCACGGAAGTTGCTCTTTCGATCTGCTGGGTACCGATCCGCATCCATGCTCTGGTCTTCCTTGTAGCTGCGGGCGGAAGCAGTGTCGTCGTAGACAGACTGCGAAGAGCTCAGTGGATTGAATCTCTCATGCGCCTGCCCGTGGCTCGGAAACGTGTCTTCAGGCAGAACGAGCGCACGCTGCAGCTGCTGCCGATCATGGTCCTGCTGTTGCTGTTGCTGTTGCTGCCACTCTTGGTGCTGCTGTTGCTGCCACTCCTGGTTATGCTGCTGGTGTTTGTCTTGCCTCGCTCGCGTCTCAATCAGATCGGCAAGAACCGACAGCATCTCCTGCGACGCCTCGTTGCGAGCAACCGGGAGGTTCGAGCTGCGACACAACGCAATCGGCACGTCGTACAACACGACGAGCGCTTCGAACTCCTCAGCCTCCACGCCGTTTCTCTCGAAGCGATGCGCTGGAGGCATGACAAACTGCGTCAACAGGTATGCGGATTAGCCCGGTACTTGCAGCACAGTGGCAAAGTCTTCACCGCAATCCGACAGCGCTCAACAAACCTTGACAGACTTGCTCTCCACGAGATAGCTGAGCACGCGGTCGCGAACCTGTCGCGAGTCGCTCCCGCCACCAAACGCAAAACTCTGTCGAAGGTGCTCCAGGAGATCGCCAAATGACCGCTTGAAGTGCTCTGTCGCGCCGATCAGCTTCCTCGCCGCATCGATGTTCGCGTTGCGCTCATGGCGGTCGACAGACTTGGCGACAAGCTGACCCAGCTGCAGCCGTGCGACGTAGCAGTAGTCCTCAGTTGGACGCGAGCGTCGGTAGAGCTACACAAACAGCAACAGCCAGAGCACGACAGAAGTACAGGTGAGATTTGCCCTCCCTCTCACAAGCAATGCAATGTGTGTCAGCCAGCAAACATGCTCGCTGGCAGATCAGCCGTACCTTCACGCCGGTCGCCAACACAAACTCTCGGCTCATCGTCGCGAGCGGCGCGTTCTTGAGCGTCTCGACAAACTGCCGCAGTGACTCGACGATGTCGTGCGCAGGATCGAAGAGCGTGCGCAGCAAGTCTCGCCCCACGCGCACGTCCTCGACGCGCTGCTTCGCTCGACGCAGTTCAAGCGCACGCTCTCTCTCCGCCTCCTCTTTCGATGCTTCGGCAGCGGCGAGCTCGGCTTTCTTCTGCGAGAAGCTCACGAGCGAGTCCTCAGCGAACGACACGCGCTTCTTGATCAGAGGGCTGCGCGGCTGGATGTCCATGGCTTTCTGGAACTTCTCCGTCACTTCGTCGTCGCCATTTTCTGTGAATCCTTCGTCGTCAGCATCGTTCGCATCCGACCCCACTCGCTCGGCCGTTGACTGGGACGCTGCAGTGTCGCCCCTCCGCTGGATCGCTGGCAACTCACCCGCGCTGATCGGCAGCTCGTCGTAATCGAACGACGCTGACACCATGGTTTCGTCCCCGGCATCATTGCGGCCGTCACGACTGTCTTCCACTGCTGATGACGCCTCGCTCGGCTGCGGATCGGACTCCTGCGAGCCGATGATCCCGCCAAAGTTAACTTCCTTGTAGCCGTGCTTCGTCTTCACGAGCGTCGGCCCCGTCGGCGCCTTGATCATGCTGCTCTGCGCGTGCTGCTCGTAGCGCCGTTCGCGCTCCAGGCGCAGCGCTTCCGGCGCCAGCTCGTCGATCGACATCTCGCACAGCCGCGCTGTCGTCACGGCGCCGCAGAGCAGATCCTCGCGCAACTTCCCGTTCTTCGGGTTCTTCAGGTTGCTGCGCAGCATGCGCACGTGGCGCGCAAACTCCTTGTGCAGCGCCGAGTTGTCGAGCGACAGCGTGTGGCGCTTGTGGATGTACAAGCGCACGAGTTGCTCGGCGATCGACCGCGTGATCTCGGGGATGCGCCAGTGGTTTGACCCGTCCTGCTCGAAGCTGTCCATCATACCGCCGATGAAGCTTGCGAGCAGCGCACGCGCGTGGGGCAACCACTTGAGGTCGGCGGCAGCGAGCGCGTCCATCCACGACATGTCTGGGTTGCGCGGCACTGCTGGCGCTCGCTGCGCTGCTGCTGGCGTGGCCGCTTGTTTCTTCTTCTGCTGGACTCCAAGCGGGTGGCTCGCCATCGTTTTCGCATAAGTTCGCGGGGCAGCGGTGCCAGGGTGGCGCGTCCCGGAGCGCGACAGATCCAGGCGTCGGCCGTGGTGCGGCGGCTTCGACGCGTCCGCTGCCATCGTGAGATCCACGACGTTCTGGTCGTCTGGCACCCGTCGAGCGCGTCGGTCGTCGCCGCTCTCATCGATCCCAATGGCGTCATCGTCGTCGTCATCGTCGTCGTCGGAGATCTCGATCTCGATCTCGTCGTAGTCGAAGGTTCCCGGCTCATCGTCGGCCTCGCAGCCGCTGGCGCGCTCATTCTCGTCGTCCTCGCTGTCGTCGTCTGCGCTGTCGTCATCGCACTGGGCGTCGCTGATCGCCGCGTACCACTGCTGGAAGTTGAACGCGAAGAGAAACTTCTCGTCCTCCAGCACCGCGTTCTTCATCTCGACCGCGAGGATGCGCACGTACGACAGCAGCTTCTTCTCGCGCGTGAGCTCGCGCGTCACAACCGTGCGGTTGCGCTCGAGCAGCGCGGCGTAGCTCCTCGACAGGTCTGCGTGCTGCGACTCGATGTGCGTGAGCGTCTCGAGCACGCGGCCGTGCGTGTGCGTCTGGTCGACCTGCACGAGCCGGTCCAGCCGTACGAAGCGCAGCACCAGCACCTTCTCGCTCGTCTGTTGCTGGTGCTGGACGCGCTGCACCTGTTTGCGCAGCTGCGGCAGCGGTACAGGCGCGACGAGGAAGTCCTGAAGGTCCATGCCGACCAGATAATCCTCGACGTGAATCGCGCGGATGGCGTCGGCGCGCGGGACGCCGGCGCCAGCGAACGGCCGCGCGTTCACGAGCTGCTGCGGGAAGCACGGCTGCGTCACGGCGTTGACCTGCAGCAGGTGTGAGTCCATGAGCGACATGACGTCGAAGCCCAGGTCCCGCAGCTGCAGCCCCGGCGTCGCGGGATCGCTTGCGGGTGCTGCCGTTGGCAGGCGGCAGCGCACTTCGTAGCTCCGGCCGAGCGACAGCAGCTTCTGCGCCAGGAAGCGCGCGCGCAGCGCCCACAGGCGCACGTTGCAGTCGAACTGGAGGCGCTCGGACTCTGCTGCAGTGAGCGGCGGCAGCGCGGGCACAGTCGACGGCAGCGGCATCTCCATCTCCGTCTTCACGTCCATGGTGGTCATTTCAGATGAGCACAAAATGGTAAAGCACGCACTCCCAAAACATGATACTCATATATAAATCTTCTTAGAAGGGGTTTCACACATCGCCCAAATTTGATGAAAAGCACTTTTCGGTTTCTGGGGTTTTACTTCTGAGTCTCTGCAGCCAATCAGAACCGTTCTCGTAGTCTCAGTTCTCATAAATCAGATGGCAGAATGCCGATTCTGAAGAGTGCTCAGCCATAATTAGCGCGACGACAAGCGAGGCGAGCGGCCAGCAGTCCACTGACAAGCAGCTCCGCGCGCGTCCAGCAGCCAGCCGCCAAGCCACCGCAGCAGCAGTCCATGGGCACAGTACAGTCGCACGCGCAGTCGGAGACGGGCGTCCTGTCGCCACCGCCCGCGTCCCCGCCGCCGCCAGCCATGAGCTTCCAGCAGCGACAGCAGCCTCAGCAGCAGCAGGGCGAGCGCGGATCGAGATGGAGTCCATCGCGGCTCGACGACCGCGCGAACCGCCACTACCACCACCGCCGCGGCGAGTACACGAGCACGGTCGTGAACGCGCGCGCGCAGGTGTTCGGCCACCGCGACCACGCGGACACTGGCGACGACGCGTACTTCCACCTCATCCGCGCGCGCGCAGATCTGAGCGACGACGATAGCAGCAGCGCGTGCTCGGACACGGAGAGCGAGTCGTCCGCGTCGCACCAGCAGCAGCAGCGGAACAAACGCAGCGACCCTGTGCGCGACAACCTCGTGATGCTGCCGAGCGCGCTCGACCCGCTCGGCCGCAAGATCCGGCGCGTGACCACGGAGATCGTGGACGGCGAGGAGCAACTGCTGCTCGTCAAGCGCCGCGCGAGCACTGCGAAAGCGATAGCGCTGCGTGGAGGCCCGCAGTCGGCAAAGAGCTCCAGCAGTAGCAGCAGCAGCAGCAGCAACAACAGCAGCAACAATAAGCTCAACCGAGAGCTCGCACACCACCACCGGGCAGCCTGCGAGAGCGACCTCGCGCCAGTGACACCAGCGGACTTTGAGTATCTCAAGGTGATTGGCGTCGGCGCGTGGGGCAAAGTCGTGCTCGTGCGCTGCCAGCGAGACGCGCAGCTGTACGCGATGAAAGTGATCTCCAAGCGCTCGGTGCGCGAGAACAACCTGGCCGAGAAGATCCTGTCGGAGCGCGACGTGCTCGGCGGCACGTACCACCACGCGCTAGGTGGGTGCTACTCTATTCACACACTGAGCTCTTTATTGTGCAGTACCGCTACGCTGATGGCTAATACCTGATGTCTCTGATTTGGCTGCGGTTCATTGCGTCAGTCCATCTGCACTGGGCGTTCCAGACCAAGACGAGCCTGTACCTCGTGATGGACTACTGTCCTGGTGGCGAGCTATCGGTGCATCTGCACGACGCCGAGCGGTTCAGCGAGGAGGTGGCGATCTTCTACGCCGCAGAGATCGTGCTGGCGCTCGAGCACCTGCATCGGCAGGGCATCATCTATCGCGACCTCAAGCCCGAGAACCTGCTGCTGACCGAGAGCGGCCACTTGAAGCTCGTGGACTTTGGGATCAGCAAGTTTGGGATCACCGAGGCGACCGAGGGGGCGACGACGATCTGCGGGAGCTACGAGTACCTAGGTACTGCTTGCCTGTGTTCCTGCTTGTGCTGATCATCTGTGCGAACGCCAGACTAACCCGGGCTTGCTCGAAACTCGTGTAACGCGCAGCCCCCGAAGTGTTCCTGAACAAAGAGTACGGCACAGCAGTGGACTGGTGGTCGTTCGGCGTCGTGATCTACGAAATGCTCACGGGATTGCCTCCGTGGTACAGCCAGAACCCACAGGTGATGCGCAAGCACATTCTCAAGAAGCCGCTGGCGTTCCCCAGCTATGTGTCGGAAGAAGCGCGCGACCTGCTGCGCCGACTGCTGCATCGAGATCCGCGCAAGCGACTCGGCTCGCGCGACGGCAGCGCCGAGATCAAGTGCCACGCATTCTTCCGCAACGTCGACTGGCAGCTCGTCACGTTCCGCGAGATCTTCCCGCCGATCCAGCCCTGCGGCTCGCTTCAGTCGATCGTGAGTCCATCGTTCTGCATCTCCTTTGTGCTTCAGAAAACGGTTGCTAACCTCCTGCGTGTCTGCTCTCTCTCTCAATAGGAAAACGCGAGTAACTTTGACGTCGAGTTCACGCGCCTGTCCGTGGGCAGCCTCGACGCTTGCGGCAGTGCCGGCAGCGCGAGCGACGAGTTCTCGGGGTTCAACTTCGAAGCCCCCGACGCGCCGCACATCGAGTACGGCTACGCGCGGGATCTCGGCGTCCAGGGCAGTGCCGCTGGCATGTGCGCCTAGCGTCTTGGATCCCTGAGCAGACAAGTTTTGTGCGCGAGCTGAGCGCTGTCTAAGATCTAATTTATGAGCATTGTTCTGATGATAAGAAGGAATTTGTGCTCTGTCCAGGGAGAAGAAAAAAGTCGAAGTAGATTGATTTTCACCAGGGAAGAACATGGCGGTCCCTGCTCTACCTCTAGTCGTCGTCCTCGTGGTGGTGGTCGTCGTCGTGGCCATTGTCAGCGCGTGACGCCATCATCATGTGGCGCTCGCGGTTGCGGAAGGCGACGCTCTGGGACTCCTCGTGGATCATCTCGAGGTACTCAGCGTTGTGGATCTCGAAGCGGCGCTGGCGGATGAGGCGGCCGAACTCGCCAATGCTACCTTCGCTGAGGTCGTGGTCGAGCATCAAGTCCATGATGATGTCGCACATGCGGCGCACTTCGATGTTCGGCGCGTCGGCCACGAGCAGCAGATCCGGCACGAAGCTCACGCCGAAGACGAGCTCGTCAAACGTCTCGCGGTGGCGCAGCAGGCGATAGAACGCATAGAGCAGCTGGAGCGTGAGCTCGTTGTCGTGCTGCTTCTCCTGGAAGAGCGAGTGGAACGTGCGGATGAGGCGCGAGGCTGAGAGCAGCGGCGCGCACTTGGGCTCGAGCGCGAGCGCGCTCACGAAGAGCACGACCTCGAGAACCATGTCGTCCTGCGAGAAGCCCGGCACGAGCAGCTTGTTGAGGAACGGGATGAGCGAGTGGTCCACCACGAGGCGATCCCAGGACGCCTTCCCCGGCAGGTCGCTCGGCGTCATGTTCGCCAGCGTGCCGAGCACCTCGATCGAGAAGTCGTGGTTGTCCGTGTTGAGGCAGAGCTCGATGAACGAGACGACGAACGGTGCCCACATGCCGCGGTACTTGTACATCTTGTCGCTCACGAGATCCTCCTGCAGCGTGTAGGACCAGAGCGAGATGTTGCGGATGACCTTCATGAGCAGCGGGTCGCGCGTGCGGAAGACGCGCGTCACGAGCGCCTCGAGCCCGCGGTTCTGGCACATGAGCTCGGCGTTGCGGCCGTTGTGGCTCAGGTTCACCGCGAGCGCCGCGAGCTCTTTCGCGACCATGTTTTGCGGGAAGTTGATCTGAGCATTGACACACACAGCAAGCCATGGTGAGTGTTGTGTGCATCGGGCTGACAACTAGGCGACGAAGCAATGGATCGGCAACGTACCACGAGCTGCATGACGATCGGGATGGCTTCGGTGTACGTGAACATGGACTTGCAGCGGTCGTCCATGCTCAGGTGGTAGAGGATGCGCAGCGAGAGCGCGCGGAAGGGCGGCTTCTTGAGCAGGTCCACGAGCTTCGGGATGAGGCTGTTCTTGACCAGGATCTCGCGCAGCGCCGGGTCGAACGAGAGGTTGAAGAGCAGCTTGAGCGCCATCTGGATCGTCTTGTCGTGGTTGCAGCGCACGTAGCGGATGAGCTTCTCCACGAGTGCGAGCTCCACCATCGCGTCCTTGTTCTCCTCGAAGATGCTCAGCTTCTTCAAGAACGAGATCGCGAGGATCACGAGCTCCGGCGTCACGCGACCCATCATCTGCGCACGACAGACTTTATTGTCAGCCCATGCACAACATGGAGGATGACACTACCAGCGCACCTTTGCCAGGAAGAACGTGATCTTGCGCTTGACCATCTTCCGCTCGGTATGGATGTCTTCAGCCAGGTTCAGGAGCACGCTGAAGCACACGTACCTGTCACCACGCACACCGGCATCAGTGAGGGTTCACGGGATATACACATGACACTCTCTCCACACGCTCACTGACTCACAGCAGCTGATCCTGCTTCTTCATTCGCTTCTTGTTGCGCTTCCTCTCGCGCTCAAGCTTGGCCGCCACCGCCTCCTCGCTCACCGCCGCCGCCTCCATGAGCTTCTCCTCTTCGAGCCGCAGCTCGTGGCGCTTGATCTCGAACTCAACGATCTTGAGCGTGATCGCGCCGATGCGGTAGTTCGCGAGGATCGGGTGCAGCTGCAGGAAGTTGGAGAAGCACCAGAAGATGCGCATCATCGTGAGCGAGAAGTCGTTGCTCTTCTTGTAGTCGTCGTTCAGCACGCGCGAGAGCAGGCACTGCAGATAGAAGAAAGTGGATGGACAACCAGCACATCGATCAGACTCAGCCGAGCACCACGCGCCAGCCAGCCAGCCAGCCACAGAGAGCTCGACATGCACAGCACACGCACACACGCACCATGAGAGCCTCGTTCTGGATGAGTGCCTCGATGTTGCTAGCGTACTCTGCGAGCTGCAGGATCATCTTGGCGCCGTCGATCTTCGACTCGATGTCCTCGTCGTAGAGCTTCTCCATGTACGCGTCCAGCTCGTCTGCGCGCGCCGTGACCTTACGCGGCTTATCGACGCGACCATCGCTCTTGCTACTGGCGGCGCTGCCGGGCTTTGCCACGCGCGAGCTGCTCATGCTCGCAAAGCTCTCGTGCTGCTGTGCTGCGTGGAGTGTGAGGAGGAGCGTGAAGTGCGAGAGCTTCAGCGGTTATGGCTTCATGCACAGAGCTCGTCGCGAAACGTCGTGACCCATGGCGATAATACAACCATGCACACTGAAACAAAGCGGAAAGTGGAAATGGTTTCGCGCAAATAAATGCTTGCATCATACACTGAGGATTGCGTGGCAGCGTCCACGTTTTATACAAAGTCAAGATGAAATTGGGTAGCGCTACTCTTGTGACGTTTTGGCGCCAACCGAAATCCGAACTGCCAAATTGGCGGGGGGTGAAAAGCTCTGGCTGGTGTTCAGTGATCTCATGCAGGGAGAGGCGACGGACTCTCTGACTCGCCTTGCGCTCGCTCACCACTGGAATTTGACGCGGACACGCCCGCTCGAGTGGGACGCCAACCGCTGCTGCCACCATGGCGCTCATTCCCCAACTCGCTCTGCGCCGCACCAGTCGCTCCACGCTCCGCCAGCAGCTCCGCGCCGTCTCCAGTCCCACCGCCACTCGCGCCATGAGCCTCACTGCCAGCACCCCCGTCGCGAACTCGCCGCTCGTGCAGCAGACCGCCGACTTTGTGCGCGACCAGCTCAAATCGAACGACGCGTCGCACGACTGGCGCCACATCGAGCGCGTCTGGACGCTCGCGCGCACGCTGGCAGAGGAAGAGGTAAGGATGTGTGCATTCCTCCTTTCCTAGCTCACACATGCGAGCATGGATGGACTGATGGTGTGTTGTGCTCTTTTGTGTGCCGTCCAGAACGTGCCGGTGGACAACCTCGAGATCGTTGACCTGGCTGCGCTGCTGCACGACATCGACGACTGGAAGTACCAGACCGAGGACGCGCCGACGAAGCGCGCGGTGCAATTCCTCGAATCGCAGAGCGTGCCGAGCGAGAAGATCGCGCGCGTGATGGCGATCATCGACACGATGGGCTTTAAGGAGGAGCTCGGCGGCGGCGAGGTACGCAGGGCACAACCTCACTGCTGACTGTGTGTGTGAGACTCGCACCCTTGCGCCACAACTGACACATGTATGTGATGGTGCAGCGCGAGATCTCGGTCGAGTTCGGCTGTGTCCAGGATGCCGACCGCCTGGTATGTACAACCCCGAATCTAGCGCTCGTACTGCGCTGTCAATGCCGGTTTGTCTGACGCGCTTGCTCGTTGTAGGACGCCATCGGTGCGATTGGCATCGCGCGCTGCTTCACGTACGGCGGGCACAAGAAGCGCGCGCTGTACGACCCGGAGATCCCGCCGACCGAGGAGCTGAGCAAGGAGACGTACATGCAGCAGGGCCGCGCGAGTCCGACGATCAACCACTTCTACGAGAAGCTCTTCAAACTGCGCGGCATGATGAAGACGAGCGCCGGTAGACGCATCGCGGAGGAGCGCCACGCGTTCATGGAGCAGTTCGTCGCGCAGTTCTACAAGGAGATCAGCGGTCGCGGCTAGATGTCCCCTTGCTGCCTGCTTGCTGCTCAGCTGCATCGATAGAACACTCAGAGCCATCGCACACGAGTAACTCAGATAACATATAAAGAAAAGAGAACTCGATGGGTTCCATGAGGTTGACATTGACAGCAGGCTCGTAGCATTCGCCTGTCTGGTCGATAAAAGTGTGCACGCTGGCTGCTGGAAGGGCAGCAAGCGACGCGCTTCTATCTACCCTGGCGGCCACCCGAGCGAGCGGCCGCCGAGCAGGTGCAGGTGCAGGTGGAAGACCGACTGGCAGCCGTCCTGGCCGTCGTTGATCACGATGCGGAAGCCGCGGTCGAGCTGCTGCTGCTTCGCGATCACCTTCGCCGTGTACAGCAGGTGGCCGAGGATGCCCTCGTGGCGCTCGTCCGCGTGCGCGAGCTGCGTGAGTCCGTCGCGCGCCTTCGGGATGATCAGGATGTGCACCGGCGCCTGCGGGTTCACGTCGTGGAACGCGAGCACGCGGTCGTCCTCGAACACGATCTTGGCCGGGATCTGGCGCTGGATGATCTTGTCGAAGATAGTCTCGCCAGCGTCGGCGGCGCTCTTGCCGGCTGCAGATGCGGCGGCGTCCGAGCGCGCACGTTCGTCGCTCGAGGATGGAGTGGAGCTCATGAAGCGCTGGTGGGCGAGCAGCTGCGAGATGGCGCGCGAGTGCTGCTGCTGCTGCTGGGGACGTGACGATAGCGCTCGAGCAGATCCGCGGTGCAGCGCTCCTCGAAGCATGTCCGAGCGTGGAAAGTGATGCTTTAACTGATCGGATCACATTTGCAGCACATAACTGCTGTCATCGGATATGTGGTGCAAAAGCGAGCTTTTATGTGACAGGGAGCGTTCTTGTGGTTTTCGAGCTTCATCCATCATGATCCTTCAGCTCCAGCGTCTGGCAAGGATGAACCATTCCGACGGTATGGCGAGAATGGACGACGCACGACGATCCGTAGAGGGGCTGATGGTGCGCGAACTGCGCCAGCGCCTCCGCCAAGCTCCTTCGGTTGCAGCTGAACGAGCAAGTGGTTGTCGTCAATCAGTCAGGATGGATCAAAGCTCGAAAAAAAAGGAACACATTGAGGACAAAACTCGTACTTTAGTGCATAGCACTTTTGCTCTCTACTTCTCTACCCCTTTTATAGCGATACCGCCATCCATCCGATGCGACGGGTGATAAAAAACCAGAGGCTGTCCATGCTTATCAACGTGCGAACCATTCGCTTCGCCATTTGCGCGAACCAGCGCCGGACACTCTGCGCGACCAGCACGAAGTCCAGTCGACTCCGAGCCAACTCTGCCAGCCTGGTCACATCCGCTGCTCTCTCCAAGAGAGCGGTGCTGGTCGCACAGCAAGCTCATCCAACAAGCGCCAAAGGACAAGCCAATCTTTGCCTCTGTTGCGCAGCGAGCGATTGCGCAGGAGAGCCCCACATTCGCATTTCCCGACGAGGAGAGACCGACAGCAGCAGCAGCAGAGCAGCACTCATGGGCGAAGCCAAGAGCGACTCGGAGGTCGCGGCGCAGCAGCAGACGCCAGCGGACGAGGAGCTGGAGGAGCAGACGCTCACGCTCTTCATCGCGCCGCCGAGCGCCAAGGATGACAAGGATGCCAGCAAGCAGCAGCTCGTGCGCCTGGAGCACGTGAGCGCCGGCGACACGGTGCTCTCGCTGCGCCAGCTCATCGCAGAGTACCCGACGCTCGCGGGCTACACGTGCTACCACCTCGAGGTGCACTCGGCCGAGCAGGACAAGTGGTATGTCGTCCTCGTCCTGTGCTTGCATATCTTTTTTTATTGGCGGTGCACGGCTGTGTGTTTGTGTAGAATGCTCACGTTGTGCTTGGTGTGTGCAGGGTTGCGCTGAACGACTTTGTGGAGCTCGGCGAGTACGAGGACGTCGTGGACAACGCGACGCTCAAGATGGTGCTCGAGAAGTACGATGCGCGCAAAGTGCGCGCGCACGTGCGCCGCTTCCGCGACGTGCTGAGCAACCCGCCGATTCCGCAGCTCGCGGAGGACGGCGCGGAGGACGACACCGGCGCTTCGACAGCCGCTGCTGCGAAGTCCGGCAAGGGCGGTAGCAAGAAGAAGAAGAACAAGCAGCCTGCGGACGAGTCCGCCGCGCTCACTGCGTCTTCGAACGGCGACGCCGCCGCCGCCGACGAGAAGAAGGCGAGCGAGATCTCGGAGAAGCAGCTGCAGCAGCTGCGCGACATCCACGCGAAGCTCGAGGCCATCAAGGTGCCGGTGGTGCCGGAGCTCAAGGACTTTTACACGCTCCCAGGCACGACGCCGCCGTCGACTGCCTCTGCCTCCAGCAGCAGCAGCAGCGCGAATGAGAAGCCAGCCAAGGGCAAGAAGAAGGGCGGGGACAGCAGCAGCAGTAAGAACCAGCAGAAACAGAAGGACGACGACGTGATGGACGCGAAGCTGCCGACATGCGTCAAGAGCATCGTGTTCTCGGGCTACAACCCGCCGCCTGGACCGCGCAAGCTCGCGGGCGACCTACTGTACCTGGAAGTCACGGTCGCCGACGGCGCGGTCTTCCACGTCACCGCGCACGTCAACGGCTTCTACGTGAACCGCTCGACGGCCACGACATTCGACCCGCTGCCGCTCAAGGCGTCGACTCAGGCGCACCTGCTCACGGACGTGCTCGCGGCGGCTTCGGAGAAGTTCAAGGCGTCGTACGCCGCGCTGCTCGAGAAGGCG
This sequence comes from Globisporangium nagaii, assembly GCA_023335995.1. Classification (NCBI taxonomy): domain Eukaryota; phylum Oomycota; class Peronosporomycetes; order Pythiales; family Pythiaceae; genus Globisporangium; species Globisporangium nagaii. The sequence goes on from JAADWH010000219.1 coordinate 25,239, forward strand.
GCGGTGCTCGCGAAGCAGGGACCCGCGTCGATCGAGTGGATGGTCGCTGCGGGCAACAACGTCGGCGGCAAGCTGCCGTGGAACACGCCGGTCGTGAAGAACGCCAAGCACGAGTACAACCTGAACCGCGCCGAGGACGAGCTCACGGCGTCGTTCGGTATGGACGAGCGCGGCGTGCTGCGCGACTGGAACGAAGAGTACCAGTGCTGCCGCGAGCTGCCGAACGCGTCGCTCAAGGAGCAGATCGTGCGCTCGCGCGTGATGTACAAGATCGTGAACGAGTTCGTCGAGTCGGCGACGCAAGGCGCCGTGGCGATCGTCGAGGGCCACATCCCACCGATCAACCCGATGGACGACGTGAGCGCGCACGTGTACGTGTTCAACAACATCTTCTTCTCGCTCTCGATCGACGGCAAGTTCACTGCGAAGGACGCCGCGAGTGAGGAAGCCGCGTACTCGTCGGCGAACCGCGACTTGCAGGGCGTGAAGGTGTTCAACGACGCCGACATCACGGGCTTGCACACGCTGGCGACCGCCGTGGTGGACTACCTTGGCGTGCGCGTGATTGCGCAGAGCGTGATCCCGGGCATCCTGCAGGGCGAGGCGGCGTCGAAGCTCGTGTATGGCTCGGTAGATGGTGGCAAGACCATCGCGTCGAACGAGAAGATGCACAAGCTGATGCTCGAGGCCGGCGAGAAGCTCCACATCGCTGAGCGCAGCATCAAGCCTCTCGGCAAGGACGAGGGCGAGGACACCGAGAAGTCGAGCACGGACGAGGAGGAGATCATCAACGCTGCGAGCGTCGGCGGCGAAGCGACGACGGAGGTGGTGCAGCTGTGCGGACCAGTGGAAGCCAAGGGCATCCTCGGATCTGACGGCCGCATGTACGTGCTGGATCTCGTGCGCATCACGCCAAAGGACGCGACGTACTACGCCGAGCGCGCGCAGCAAGCTGCTGACGAGGACGGGCTCCGCTTCAACCGCGAAGACGAAGGCTACGTTGCGCTGCTTCGCCCGGAGCTCGTGCAGCTGTACTCGCTGTGGAAGCAGAACCAGGCGCGCAAGGAGAAGCGCGACGCCTTGAAGGCTGCGAAGGAGGTGGAGAAGAAGGAGAAGGAAGCCGAGAAGAAGCCAGAGGACGAAGCCTCCTCCGCTGACGCTGCTTCTGTCGCGAAGGACGAGACTGAAGAGGACGAGGAGATCGATGTGGGCGACGTCCCAGCGGTGCGTCTCAACCCGAACGTGTTCATGAAGTACAAGGCGTCGGTGGACGAAGCGGAGGCGGCTGCAGACGAGGAAGCCGCGAAGGACGCGGCTGCGTACCTGCAGAACGTGGTGATCCCAGCGTTCCTGTCGGACATCCGCCGCGGCTCGATCTCGCCCGCGGATGGCTTTGCGCTCACGGAGCTGATGCACTCGTGCGGCATCAACATGCGCTACCTGGGTCGCCTCGCGTCGCTCGCGAAGAAGCTCGAGTCGATCGGCGGCATCTCCAAGTACGTCCTGGAGCTCTTGGAGGTGGAGATGATCGCGCGTGTGACCAAGCACTTGCTCGCGGACGTCTTGAACGCGGACGAAGCCACGCGCGCTGCTCCCGGCGATGTACTGGTGCAGATCCTCAACGGTCTCCTCGGCTCGTCGGGCGTGAAGAGCGACGAGGACTTTGGCGGCAAGAACGCCAAGGGCAAGAAGAGCAGCGGCAAGAGCGACAAGAAGACGAGCGACGAAGTCGTTGATGTCGCCGCCGCTGCTGCGTCGTCGGGCTTGGACGCGAAGGCGATCTGGAAGAAGGTCGAGAAGGAGATCAAGAACCGCTTCGACTACAACCTGACTTTGTGGAACCGCGAGGAAGAGGTCGACAGCGCCGAGGTGCCGCTCGGACGCGTGCACAAGACCGTGCTGCTGCGCCGCCTGTGCCAGCGCAACGGTCTCCGCGTCGTGAGCCGCAACTACAACTTCGCGTCCGCGCAGCCGTTCACGATCGAGGACATCACGGGCATCGTCCCGGTGGTGAAGCACAGCCTGCCAGCACACCCGCTGCCGCAGGCGAAGCAGCTGCTGGAGCGCGGTCGCCTTCACCTGAGCGGCGGCTCGCTCGCCACGGCGTACGAGCTGCTGCAGGAGACGTCTGCGCTCCTGTTTCAGGTGTGCGGCGCTGCGCACGAGGACGCGGCGCTCTGCAGCACGTCGCTCGCGACTGTGCTGTACCACGCGGGCGACATTGCCGGCGCGATCGCGCAGCAGCAGCGCGCGCTTGCACTGTACACGCAGCTGTCGGGCATCGACTACCACGACACGGCGTTCGCGCATGCCAACCTCGCGCTGTTCCTGCACGCGAACGGGCAGACGGACGTCGCTGTCGCCCACTTGCGCCGTGCGATCTACCTGCTCGAGTTCTGCAGCGGGCCGCACTTCCCGGAGATCAGCTCGCTGTACTTCAAGATGGGCATGATGTGCCAGGACGTCGGGCAGATCACGCTGGCGCTGCTGTGCCACCGCGAGTCGCTGAAGCGCGGCGAGCTGGACCGCATTCAGGCTGCGAACACGCTGCACCAGATGGCGTTGGCGTGCGGTCTCGCGGGCGGCTTCCGCGAAGCGCTCGCGTACGAGAAGAAGGTGTACTCGCTGTTCAAGGAAGCGTTCGGCGACGAGGACCCGCGCGTGATCGAGTCGGCCAAGTTCATGGCCAAGTTCACGGAGCGAGCAGTCGAAGGCGCCAAGGGCCGCGTGGAAGTGGACGCTGCGGCCGCCGCGGACGCGATCGCGCACCAGCTGCTCGAGGAGCTGACGATCAAGGAAGAGCCTGCGTCGTCGAAGAAGAAGAACAAGAAGAACAAGAACAAGAAGCACTAAGCGAGAGCGCAGCAGCAGCGCAGCAGAGCCAGCTCGCCAGAGCAGAGCAGGCATTCATAGGGAACCTAGGTGACAACGAGAAGATACGGCAAGAGAGGCTCAAGAGTGCTTGAGTTTTGTGTGTGAGCATATGGATGGACGAACAAAGATACAACAAGCAAGCAAGCAAAGCGTCGTAGTCGATGACAACTCGCATGTTTCTGCAGGGCCGACACGTACGCACGCACTCAATCCTCCTTCTTGCGGCTCTGCGAGCGCTTGGTGTTCCACTCGCCGATGGTCTTGCGCAGCTTCTTGACGAGCTGGTCGATCTCCTGCCGCGTCATGCCGATCGCGCACGCGACTGTGAGGTACGGCGCGGGGAAGCGGTCGCAGTGCGCGCCGTAGGACTCGAACGCGTAGCCGCCGATGGTTTTGCTGTCGAGGCACGACACGACTCTGTCAACCAGCACCAGCAGCACCAGCCGATGGCAACAACAGCGGTGAGTAAAACATCATGTGATACCACCAAGACGACGAGTGACAGTCACATGCAAACCCCAACACGACAGCCTACCGTGTGCCGGAGACACCTCGCGAGAAGAGCATCGCGCCAAAGAACGTCAGCTCCTTCGCCCTCGCTTGTGCATCCGAGGTGTCGGCGCAGAAGCTGCTCAGCGTCATCGCGAACGAGATCTGCACACGGACACGGACGCGCACATGCAGAGGGAGGTTGATGAGCAAGCAGGGATTGTTTGAGTAGCTCTGTGGTCGCCACGACAATCACAAGAGCTCACGTCGTTGAACGGCACGTGGAGCACGCGCTCGCCAAACTCCTGCGCGACACGCTGCAGCTGCTCCTTCAGGTACTTTGCGAGCGTCTTGCGCTCCTGTAGCAGCTCTCGGAAGCCCGTGCGGCCCTACAATGCCGCACACAGACAAGCACAGACACTCCAGTCAGCGTCGATTGTCAGCCAGCGAGTGAGCCACATCGCCAAGTCGTCTGGGATTTACACCACGCTTGGCACGCTACCATCTGGAGCATGGTGATGAAAAAATCGAGCGTCGGCGTGATGCTCGCACGTCCAGGATACAGCTTCGAGACGCTCGCGACGAACTCGGCCGACGACGAGCTCACAATCGCACCGCCGACGGGCACGAGGAAGTTCTTGTCGAGGCTCTGCACCACGGCGTCCACGCGGCCCAATCGCATGGCTTCGCTCACCAGATGCATGCACTTGGACGACTGCACGCCGTACGCGTTGTTGATCACGTGGGCGATACCGCGCGCCGCGCAGAGCTGCGCGATCTCGTCCACCTTGTCGAAGCCGCGCGGCGCGAAGCAGCTCGTGGTGCTCATCACCGCCAGGATCGCGTCGCTGCCGTGCTGGTCGACGACTCTGTGCATCGCGTCCATGTCTGTGCGCAGCTGCTCGCCATGCTCGTCGTCGAGCGTGTTCTCGAGCACGAGCGGCGTCAAGCCCGCCGAGAGGATTGACTTGAAGCACGACTTCTGGTCGATACGCGGCCAGACGACGTACCTGGCGTTCGGGTTGCTCTCACGCAGCGTCAGCAGCACGAGCGTGAGCGACATGCCTGTTGCGACAGGCAGCACGAGTGCACTCGCGACGGAGCGCATGCCGGCTTCCTTGAGAATGTCTCTCGCGAGCGCGTTCGCGAGCTGCACGATGAGCGACGATCCCGCGGCTTTGGGCTGCACGGCCGCGACGTCGCCCGAGCGCCCGACGCCGTGGCACAGGTGGAAGTGGCGCCGCGCCACGAGCGGAGAGAACACGCGTGCCTCACGCTCGCCGGCGCCGATGTTCGTGCGGAAGTTGTTGCTGTCCATGGCGGCGAGCGTCTGCAGTGCCATCTCGACACTCTGCTCGTCCCAGCCGTCGTCCGGCACGCGGCGCTGCGAGAGGAGAGCGGTGAGCAGCTGCTCGCGGTTGCGCAGCGCGTCGAGCCCTTGCTGCACGTACGTGGGCGGCACAAACGCCTCGGCGAGCTGCGCGTTCTTGGCGTTCATCCTCGGCTTTGTGCTGATGCTGATGCTGCTGCTCGTTATTTTGACAAGCATCGACACAAGTTGTACCCCATGGTGTACAATGAATAGCCATGATTGCATTGCGCCAGTTTTGCATCGTTACGTTTCTACTCCATGAGGAAGATGCGGCTGGCGATGTCGGCCACGAGCCAGTCGATGCCCGCGATGAGCCCGTCGCCCGTGAACGCGCTGCAGGACACGATGTTCCAGTGGCGGTTTGCGAACTGCTCCGAGCGCAGCTCCAGGAGCTCCGCGATCTCGGCGGACGACAGCGCGCCGGGCAGATCCTGCTTGTTCGCAAAGATGAGTAGCGTCGCGCCAGCCAGTTTCTGTTTTTCCACATGCGTGTGTGTAAGTGAGAGAGAGAGGAAGGGCATGGGCAGCGCACGCAAAAGTGACGCAGGAGCTCGGCTTGCGTAGTGGTGGGTTTGCTGAGTGATGCGGCGCACGCACCTCTTGTGTTAGGAGCTTCTGGAGCTCGAGGCGGCAGTCCTCGAGGCGTCTTCTGTCTGCGCTATCGACCACCCACACGAGACCGTCCGTCTGTCGAAGAAGCAGCACGACATAGTCAACTATCACGCAGCGCTACGATCGCTGTGCAGTGAGCAACCAAAGCAGGCGACGCGTGCAGAGTTTGCATCGAACCTGCTCAAAGTAGTTGCGCCAGTACGAGCGAATCGTCTGCTGCCCGCCGACGTCCCACACGTTGAGCTTGAAGCTGCGCAAAGGAGCACGCGCAGACATGTGCGTCGCAGTGTGAGTCGGATCAGATCAGCAGCAGCGACGCTGCAGCCAAGCAGTCGCCAAGACATCGCAGATCCAGATTCTTAGCGCTGCGTGGCTGCAGCCAATGACGACAGATACGCAGACACACGCAAGCACGCTACTCACTCTTTGTACTCGAGCGTTTGAATGTCGAAGCCCAGCGTCGGCGAGATCTGCGTGATGTCCTCGCCCATGAACTTCTTCAAGATCGTCGTCTTGCCCGCGTTGTCCAGTCCGCTGCATCAAGCAGAGAGAGAGCATCAGCACACGCACGAAGACAGCAGCAGCAACAGCAGCGTGTACAGCACGAGCGCGCGTCTTTACAGCATGAGCACGCGGATCTCCTTCTCCTTCTCCTTCACTTTCTTCAGGATGCTCAGCAGCCCCATGCTCGCTCGCTATCTTCTCGTCTGTGATTCTCGCTTGGCTTCTTGACAAATGCGTTCCTGAAAACTGGTTGAATACCACATCTGAGAAAGTGTACTTGGATGATGATGATTGGCTGGTGGAGGTATCTGAGGATGAGCCAGAGGGTTGCAGATCTGATGCCGTCGGCGTCGTTTCGCGCTCCTTCCCGTCTTCCTCACACTTGACTCGCTCACTCGTTCCACGTCGCCTCGTCAACGACAGCAGACAGATCGCAGACAGATTGACAGACGCAGAGCCGAGAGATGACGAAAGAGAGCGCGCGGCGCAGCAGCTGTGGGCCGGCGATCGGTGGCGGCAGTGCGTTCCACGGCGCGGCGCGCACGAGCAGCGAGTCGCTTGCGCGGAAGCGTACCGACCACGATTTTGACACGCGCGTGGGCAACCAGGAGGACGCTGCCGCTGACGCGAAGGCTAATGCGACGACGGCGGCAGCACTGCAGAGCGAGAGCTGCGGTGGACATGACGCACTCGAAGATCTGAGGGAGGACGAACGGCGCGCGAGCGATGACGCAGCGCAAGACTGGCTGGAAGGCAGAACCGTTCTACGGGACGACGGCCACCACGCTCAGCAGCAACTGAACGACGCGCCAACTGCGCTCGAAGCGCTGCTGGATCTGGAACTCGACGTGCACAACTTGCCAGCACTGGAGGACAACCAATTCGCGCTCCAGGAGCAATGCGACGCGTATGGAGGCGTCGGCGCGCTGTCGCTGGAGCTCTTGGTGGGCAGTTGAACAGGTTGATTGGCGCCCTGAGCATTTTCTAATGATTGTGGCGATCAAATTTGCGCTTGTGCAGGCACTGCAGAGCCCGCATGGCAAACGCGAGCAATGGAACGACGACGACGCGCCTCACGGAGCTGCCGTCTACGATCAGCTGCTCGTGCCAGAAGAGCCGTCGCCTCACGCGTCACAGCGCAAGCTCCCGCAGAGTAGGTGGCGGTTGATCCGACACGAGCGACCGAGTCGTGGGTCTCTGCGGTGCAGATCAATAGCACTGACTTGCATCGTCTTGGCTGTCTGCCTGCAGGACTCATGGAGGTGAGCGCGGAGATCCGAGACCTCACGTCGCCCAGCCAGCACGCTGCTCCGTTCCAGCCCTCGCCTTGCCACTCGGCGGACGGAGACGAGTACGACTTGGCGTCGCCTGTGGGGCTGCCAGCCACGCCGACTGACGCGAGCCACTCGTCCGTCTCGCGATGGGAGTCCGCGCCGGATCTGCGCGACGACGTCGACGAGTTCTTTGACTCAGTGCCAGCGCCAGCGCCGGTTCGAACACCGTCGCGCAGCGCTGTGAAGAAGAAGATGCAGAGGAACCTGTTCACACGGACGCCGAGGATCTCGCCCACTGGTCAGCGCACGGCGACGAGCGCGACTCCGAGGCAGCAACCAGCGACAGCAGCAGCGAGTGCGAGTGCGGGTGCGACTCCGCTACCATTGCAGCAGCAGCCAGCGTCTGTACCGAAGCGCAAAGTGAAGCACGGCGGGATCTACTCGCTGCTGCTCAAGAACCGCGGCCCTGGCGACCATGAGCCGGTTCTCGTGGACGAGAAGCGCAGTCCGGAGGTTCCTGAAGGTGAGTTATTGCTGTGATTTTGACAGCGAGTGCCGCCTCGCATCGGCACTCACGCGAGCATGTTGCCTTGCTCTCTCCACTGCAGAATCACCAGGACGGTCGCGGGTCACAGCAGCAGCAGGAGCAGCCACGGCATCCAAGGTGCGCGCGCGCGCGCGAGCAGCGAAATGGCTACATTTCTTGGTCTCATTCGCGTCATTTCTCGCATACTCACAGACTGCTTTTGCGTATTTTGTGACACATGATCCAGAAATCGCCACCGCCGCCCACTTTCGGCAAAACGCAAGCCCAGCACGGTAGCATCTACCGCATGCTGCGCTCTTCGTCCAAGGTGTGCCTCTTGCGAGCATCGCGTGTTCCATGCTGTCATTGTGCGGCGCTGCGGACTGACCGCTGTGCTGTTGTCCCGATCTTGCTGCTGGATTCGCTCCATACATTCACACAGCAAAGTTAAACCAGGTCAAATGACCTAGGGCGAGGGCTAGCGACGTGGTTTAACATTCCTGTTTGAAGTGTCGAGCGAATCTCCGGATAAGATCTGGCGCGAAACGGATACCGACGGCTACTTTCGAATGAGCTCCAAGCCTTCGTGTGAGCGTGAGAACACGGTTGTGGGCGAGAGCGGACATGGCCGCCCGCGTGTGGCCTCGGTGGTTGTGTGGCTTGTTGAGGAGAGAGAAGAATCACGAATGGCAGGCAGCCTTCGCAAGCGCTGTCATCGGCTTTGCCAGCACGAGACTTCAGATTTGGAAGTGCCCGAGAGCATGAGGCTTGGGCACGAGTCTTCCGCTCTCCAAGCAAACTCTCTCATTTCCCAAATCGCCACCAAGCCCCCACCCAGCTTCCTCCAAGCCAGAAGGACCTGTCCAGCGTCGTATTGATCCACACATGCAGTCATGGCTCTTTCATACCCTAG
>JAADWH010000220.1:0-33735 GCA_023335995.1 Globisporangium nagaii
AAATTATAGCGCACGTTTACTCTATAAGTGAATGATGCTGGTTGTCACTTCCAAAACGCTTTCGAACGGTTCTGCGAAATGTATTTTACCGGTTTGCTGAATAATTTATTTTTCATCGCATTCCATTGGCTGGAATCGGTCATTTATCTAACAAGTGACAGCCAAATTTACCCCTTAATAAGGGTGTCCAGCCCCTAATAAAGAGATTTTTTTAATCGAAGATTTTGCAAAAACTATCCCACCAAATTGCTCGGGAGACTCTGAAAAAGGATCGTCTAAAAAAGACAAATCGATTCATGTAATAAAATCATGGGGTAAAAAAGCGTTCCTCAATGCCCCCGCCCACTGTCAATTAGGCGCGACATCGGCTCAATCAGCGCACAATCGCGAGGCATCATGAGCGCATGGCTCTTGCAGCACGGAGCCTAGAGACGGCTTTTGAGGTCCCCGCAGCTGCGGCACTTGCCTTGCAGCGATGGACTGGATAACCAGGGAAACATCGAAGGAGCCGCAAATATCGCGCTGTTTGAGATCTGCAGACTTGGTTGCTGGCAAAGACACCAGCAATTCTGATTACGCCGTTCGAAACTCGTTTCTCGACAGCCTCTTATTGGAGCCGGCACACTCCAGCCTGAGCGAGGAACGCCTGCAGAAAAGGAAGTCCTGTTTCGTAAATCGATTTCCCCCACCCGAGTATAAAGCGATATGCGCACTCTACCGACGCGCCACGCACGACACAACTCCAAGGCCACGCGCGCTACCTCTGCAAGTTCATCGCTCCGCGAACACTCGACGTGACTATCCGTGTATGGCGGCGCATTCTCCCAGTGCAATGCTTCTGCCTGGTGGTCGATGTCATCCACAAGAAAATCTCCAACCCACAATGCACAATGCAAAATGCTGCTTGGAGCTCGCGGCGACGACGACGACGCTGGACGCGTCACCGCTCTCTCGTCAGCGCGTCAAGACCAGATGCTCGAGCTTGAACCTCAGGTGTGTGCCGGCACCTGCGACAGTCGCGTTACCCACCACCACCAGCAGCAGCAGCAGCAGCAGCAGCAGCAGCACTCCCGCTCTGCGCACCGGACACGACACCCTGCGCGCCAGACACCATCCAGTCCAATCCCCACCATGTGCAGACTGCAACTTGCACGGCGGTACTTCAAGCACTCCGGACGTCTCTGGGTCCTACTGGATAGGACGTCCACGCGTCAACGCGGCTGTAGATGAATGCGCATTGTGTCTGCAGCTCGTTGGGCAGGCTCCGCATCCAGTCGTGAGCTCGGGTGCGATGCTCGAGTTTGGCAACGCAGAGCTCCGAGAAGTAGCACCGCCGCCACCACTGCCTCGTCCAGCATAGCGTAGCTATTCCTTGTCCAGACAGCATTGCATTGCATTGGCGGTGCCTCTTCACACGTAACAGCATCCGTTTCAGGACATGGTGTAACCACAGATGGCTTTACGCGGTTCGCTCACCCGCACGCTTCGACAGCCGAGCAGGCATCACCCGACTGACCACCAGCAGCTCTCGTCAAGTGACGGCGGCTCATCCATCCGCGCGCTACAGCGCTGACCTCCTCTAGGAGACCACACCTCAGATCAAACCCGCTTGCCAGAAACGCAACTGCAACCATGAAGACGTACGCGACGATCTCGCCGACGTTCAGCAGCACGGAGGCGACGCTCGAGGCGATCAACAGCGCGAGCTTCTACGCCGAGTCGGCGGCGATCGGCAAGCTCCACGGGACGAAGAAGCACCGCGCAGCGCTCGCGCACTTCGAGAGCGTCTTTATCTTCCTCGTGGACCCCAAGTCGTCCCGCGCCGCGTCGCTCTACAGCTTCCTGATCGCCAGCGCGGCGTTCGTGAGCTGCTTCATGCTCTTCCTCCAGACGCTTGACGGCCCCAACCACGAGAGCACGTACCCAGACTACCCTGAGCTACCGGACGACAAGGGCTACTTCGTCTCCGACCTCGTGTTCACGCTCGTGTTCACGACAGAGCTGCTCGTGCGCATGGCCATCTGGCCGTCGTTCTGGAAGGAGCACGAGTACCTGACCGAGCGCCGGCTCAACCCGTTCATGCGCGACATCTTCAACTGGTTCGACGTCGCGGCGATCATCCCGTTCTACTCGGACCTCATCTTCGGCAAGGACAAGAGCTTCGTGCTCATGCGCCTCTGCCGCTTGCTGCGCATCTTCAAGCTCGCGCGCAACCACTCGGGCACGTACATCCTACTGCGCGCGATCCGCGCGAGCCTCGCGCCGATCTCCATCGCGCTCATCTTCTTCATGGAGATCGTCTTCTTCTTCTCGGTCGTCATGTACACGGTGGACCCGAACCTCGACCGCAACAAGAACGGCTTCTCGGACCTGCTCACGACGGGCTACTACGTCGTCGTCACGGTCGCGACGATCGGCTACGGCGACATTACACCCACGAAAGGCAACATGCCCGGCCGACTCTTCTCCGTCATGATCATCATGAGCGGCACGCTCTTCCTCTCCATGCCGCTCGCGATTATCGGCACCGAGTTCGACCGCGCCTGGAAGGAGCACGCCGAGAGCGTGCAGAAGTACCAGGAGCTCAGTGGCGGTGGCGGTGCCGGTGGTGCCGGTGTTGGCGCTGGCTCGAGCGTCCCCGTGGATCTCGCGGCCGCGAGCGACTCAGACCGCGAGAAGCGCCACGAAGTGCTCATCAAGTACAACGCGCCGAACCGCATGTACTTGCGGCTCGCGGGGCTCACGGGCGAGGCGTCGCTCATGGTCCAGGCGCTGCTCGCCGACGTGGGCTCGTCCGAGTTCAGCGTCACGCGCGCGCTTGAGATCGCCGAGGATCTGAGAGCCCAGACGCAGAGCTGCTCGCTCAAGTGCGTGGAGCTCGGCGCGCTCGTAAGGGACATGGTGGTGCCCGAGGTCGAGCACGTCGTGGAGAAGCCGACGCTGCGGCAGTGGCTCTTCGTCACGCTGAGCGACCCGAGCTCGTCGCTGCTCGCCAAGTGCCTTTCAAAATGGATCCGCTACTGCCAAGTCTGGAGCATGCTCGTGGTGGTGTTCCAAACCATGCCGGATCTGCAAACCTACGGCGAAACCACGTACCTATGCGAGCGCATCGTGAAGCGCTACTGTGAGAACGCGCACGGTATCACTCCCCTGCTCGATCCAGGTTGCTACCGAGTCGACGACCCGCTGCTGGCGATCCGCTTTGGCTGCACGGACGACGAGAAGGCTCTCGATCCGAGCTGCTTCGGCTTTGGCTTGAACTACGGTAGCGCTGACCCGCTGGGGCTCACTTGCGACAATGGAACGACACTCACGACCAAGATCTCGGAAGCAGCCGAGGAGGAGACGACCACCGCCACCAACGGAACCGCGACGAGCTACGACAAAGAGAACTGGTCGCTCTTGAACCCGTTCCGACTCGACAGCGCGCTCTCGCTCGCGGACCGCAAAATCAGCGTGTGCAAGAAGTGGGAGTGCGACAACCTACACGTGACGTTCTTCGAGTTCGGCAACATGTACGTCGCGGTCGAGTACCTCTTCACGCTCACGTACATGATCGAGTTCGCCGCGTCGCTGTACATTTGCCAGGACTACCGCGCGTTCTTCAAGAACCCGGTCGTGCACCTCGAGTTCCTGTCGTTCGTGCCATTCTTCTGCTTTGAAGCCACGCGGTTCTTCTCGCCGGAGGCAAAGGCGCCGATTTACGTGATCCCACCGGGCTCCAACGACTTCCTGACGTTCCTGCGACTGCTGCGACTCTCGCGGATCTTCAAGATCCAGCAGAGCATCCCAGTGACAAAAGTGCTGTGGGAGTCGATCTCGAAGACGTCGACGCGGCTGACGATCCCGTACTTCATGCTCATGGTTGTCACCACGATCTTCTCGTTCATCATGTACGAGCTCGAGAAAGGTCAGGAGTGCTTCTACGGCCAGGAGTGCATCGTGAACGGCAAAAACATGACGTTCCCGCCGGAGCTCGTCGGCTCGCTGCCGAACAAGCGCTTCCTCGTGAACCTCAAGGGGAACCTGTCGACGTTTGACGACTTCTTCTCGGCGTTCTGGTTCGTCATCGTCACGATCGCCACGATCGGCTACGGGGACATGGAGCCCGTGTCGCCGTCGGGCAAGCTCGTGGCCGTCGCAGCCATGATCTTCGGTGCGTGCTACACCGCCATGCCGCTCACGCTCGTGGGCTCACAGTTCAACAAGAGCTACCGCGAGCACAAGCGCCGCGAGGCGCTGCTGCGCACCAAAGTCGAGGTGAGCAAGCCCTTCGCGGTTCCCAAGAGCGACTTCCACGCCTGGGACGAGTTCGCGCGCAACGAGGCGTTCACGCGCATGAATAAGATCGTGGAGAGCGAGCTCGCGCCCGTGCTGTTGCTCATGAACGACGAAGAGGTGATCGACGAAGCGAAGAAGGACAAGGTCGTGCGCGCCACGAACGAGCTCAAGGACATCATCTACATGGAGCGGGTACGCGTGCAAGGCATCGTGAGATAGTGGTGGCGCAATGTCTCGTGCTAACGCTGAATGTGCTGTGTGCTGCGTGCGTGCGTGTGTGTGTGTGAATCCAGATCCAAGTGATGAAAGTGAGCGTGATCGTGAACAGCTTGCGCAAAGAAGGCGTGCGGCTCGCGGAGCAGCAGACCGCGGCGCTCAAGAGCATCACGTAGACTGTTTGAGGTCGTAGCAGCATTGCGTCTGTAAACGAAGCTGTCCAACACTGTCGTATTGCCTGCACGAAAGGAGACGGCGCTTGCTGTGCTGTCACAGGCTGTCTTATGATGTGAGCTCTTTGTTCTGCTCTTCGCCGGTGTCTTTGCTCACACTCACTGGTGCAGAGGTGCTGGCGCGTTTACCCCAGAGCTGAGCGAGTAGCGAGGTGGCAGTCTTTCCAGGGGACGCCTTTCTCGCAAACCTGAGTGTGTGCACAGCAGCCTTGGGATCCTCCATTGGCGGTGCAGCGGTGTCCGGTGTCGTGCTTGCTGTCGAGTGCTGCTGACCCTGTAGCAAACGGATCACCGTGTCAGTTGGAATGTCCGCAACGGAGACGCCGTCGATGGACATGAGGATGTCGCCTCGCGCGATCTGCTCGCGAGCGAGCGGCGGTGCGTCCGTCCTGCAGCAGAGACGACGGACAAGGGGTCAGTCTATTGCGCTGTGTGTGCGCGCCACGTTCAGATGTGAAGCAAAGTCGCACCGCGTGAAGTTCTTGAAGATCGTGAAAGGCGTCATCAACTCGGTCTCGAGCTGCACGCCGGCTGGTCGACGGTTGTCGGGGATCACGATCCTCCGCACTTTCGTCTCTTCGCCATCTAGTCGATCAGCGTGTTCGCTGCTGGCAGTCACGCGATGGCATCTCGTGCCTTCGCAGTTCTCCAGACCATGGTATCGCTTGATATAGGGTCGCTCAAGCGTGGCTTTGTCGTCCAGTTGGTCAGCGGAGCTTCGTTGCGACAGTCGCGGCGGTGCCTCTGCTGTGTGGTCGAGTTCCTGCATCAGCAGTTGACGCAAATCGTGCGGGCGGCGAGTGACGATCGCAGTGCCAAGCTGCTGCCCCTGTTCACGCATCGTGCTTTGTGCAGCATCACTCGTGGCACGTTCTGGAGCGACTTCCTTGGCGTCCGTCTTGCTTGCATTTCCTAGCAACGACACCCTGTCCAATAAGCAGCTCAGCCAACGCGGTTCACCTTCCACAGTGGCGAGCTGACGCCATCGATTTCGAGGTGAATGCGACCGGCTCTGCTGCTGCTGCTGCTGGTGGTGGTTCTCGAGACGATACTGCGCCAAGTCGCGAAAGCGCAGCGTGCGTCTGTATCCGCGAACACCGTCGAGCGCCTTCGTGATTCCATTCAGTAGCGACGTGGGTGACTCTTGTGTCCCATTTGCGGAGCTACTTGTGCCGGTGGTCGTCACTGGAGCGCTCATGCGCAGTGTTGGGACTCCGTTGATCGCCATGAGGTACTGCTCGATCTTGACACCGTCGCGACGCTCGCGCTGGATTGGAGCATCGCTCGAGTTCCCACCCACTCGTTGCCGCTGATGGATCTGTGCTGGTGCTGCAGCCCTCGCAGCAAAGCTCACAACCGACACCTCCATCATCACCTCGATCGCCTCAAAGCAAAGCCACCTGAGCTGCTCGGCGTGCGTGAGCGTGAGCACCGCGTAGTCTTCGTCCGCGCTGTCTGTGTTCGCTAGCCAGAGCGCCTTTGGGAAGCTGCTGTCACTGTTCAAGAGTCCTGAAACCTTGCTCATCGACGCGCCGAGGACTGACTGCGAGTCGATGCGCACGAGCACCGTGTGCAGCAGTCTGTGGATCGCTGCGTGGTCGTCCGTACTGGGAAGTGCACGATACAACGCGTCGTCAATGCGTGCAAGCGTGAGCGGGTTTGTCATCACGTAGCTCTCCGCCAGGCAGATACCCGTGGGCTGATGCGGCTCAAAGTCCACGTCGAACTCGCCCTCGTGCTCAAAGGCAGGAAGTGCTGTTCGCGAAGCAATAGAGCCGTGACTGCGGCAACGCTGCCTCCAAATTGCGACCGCATCGGCACGCGAGTCGTAGCAGTCGACACTCAGGAACTCCAAGCGGGTCGGTCGCATCTCCCTGGACGAGTGGAGGAGCGCCATCACCTGCTGGAAGCTCTTGTCCACCACCGGCACGTTGTCCTGCAACAGTAGGAGACGAGAAGATAATCCCAAGATGAGAAGACAAAACGCGTTGGATCATGCGAAAGCAGGTTGCCCGTACCACTGCGACGAGGATGTCGCCGCGCGTGAGCTCTGGACACTGCAGCTCAGCGTACCCTACGAGAACAAAGGAAATTACCTCAGACACACTGGGAAATGAGCCTGCCACTGCACACGCATCATGGAGGCTGCTGTACCTTTGATCTGCTCGACGCCGCGCACGACCACGCTCCCGTCCTTGTCGACTGTGATCGCGATGCCGAGATCGCACTGCGCTGGCAACGCCACCTGTGATTACACACACACACAGCTCAGGCAACAGTTGCATTATCCCGGCATGATAGGAGATCGGCACAGCAGTGCACCTCGTAATGCGTGAGCGCTGCGCCATCCAGCTTTCTCCACGCAGCCATCACTCACGGCGTGCTTTCTCGACCGATGCTCCCAACTTGGAGCTCGTGGATGAAATTTGCGGCGACTAGTTGCGGATTCGACCCGTCGAAGTGTGTGAAAGTGGACGTTGTTCCTCCAATATTGGCATCCCGCTCTTTGACTTCAAGTGTCCACCTCAGAGCGACAATGTCACTCATTCATACACTGGCAGATGTACTAGAGATTCAGGCAAGCGCACACGAGCCACGAGAGCAAGAACGAGAGCTAGGAAATGAAAATGGTGATGGTTCTCATAAGTGAGAGAGACGCCTCACATCGCCTCCCCGCACTGTCTGCTGTTATATGCGGAAGCCCGAGGCAGGTAACAGGTCGATGCGCTTCTCCACGATCGCCTTCTTGATCGGGAACACGTTGTCGATGCCGCGCTCCTTTGCCTCTTTCAGCGCCGCGCGCGCCACGACCTGGAAGCGCTCGTTCTCCTTCGCGAGCGCCTCGTTCGCGGCCGAGTGCGCGATGTGCGCGGCTGCGCGCTCCTTCTCGAGCGTCTTTCGCCGCGCGTCCGCCTGCTGCTTCTGCTCCACGGCGATGCGCAGGCTGTCGAGGCGCTCCTCTTGCTCCTCCTGCTTGTTGTGGAGCTCGATGCGCTGGCCGAACTCGTTCCACTGACGCACCATCTCACGCGCGCTCTGCTCCTCGTGCTGCTTCTGCTGAGCTTTCTGCTCGACCTGGTGCTGCCGACTCTTGTGGATCGCGTCCTTCTCGGCAGTGCGGCGCTCGGCACGGCGCTGGAGCTCCGAGTCCTCTTTCGCGCGCACCTCTTGGCTCTGGTTCGCCAGTCGCTGGTCCTGCTGCACCTCGAGCTTCACGAGGTTCTGCGTCGCGAGATCGATCATGCGCTGCTTGCGCGCCTGGGTCTTCTCGCGCTTCTGCCGCTGCAGCTCGTCGCGCTTGGCGTTGCGCGCCTGCTTCTTCTTTTCCTCCTCGTCGCGCTTGAGATCCTCGAGGCGCTCCTGCTCCCGCTGCTGCTCGCGATGCGCCTTGAGTCGCATGTTCGCCAGCTGGGTCTCCTCGCTCGCCTGCTTGAGTCGCAGCCTGCGTGCGCGCTCCCTCTCCTGCTCGTCGCGGAGATCTTGCTCCGCTTTCTGCTTCGTCAGCTCGCCGTCGCGCTTCTCCTGTGTGGTTAGATGAAGTCGGTGTGAGCTCCAGATCAATACGAGAACCAGTACAAGCCTCGCACATGGACAGGTATACTACCTCGCGTAGCTCGCTGATGTAGCGCTGCTTGTAGTCCTCGAGCTGCTGCTTCTGGATGCGCGCGAGCTTCTCGGCTTCGAGCTGTAGTCGCTGGCGCTCCGCCTGCTCGGCTTCTTCACCCTGCAGCACTTTCGCGAGCACCTGTCGGTCGTACACAAAGTCCATGAGTCGATCCTGCTCGTCCAGCATCGACTTGTCTTCCAGCTGGAGCTTGCGGTGCTGTTGCAGCAAACAAGAGAGATGGTTCACAAATACAGTCAGCGAACGAGACTCCAGCCAACTGAGCGATCGGCACGAATGGCACGCACGTGGACGACGTCGGCCAACAGCTGCTTGCTGCGCAGCGTCTTCATGCGGTCGGTTTGCTCGTACAGCAGGCGGTTTGCGCGCTCGATCTGCTTGGTGCGCGCCTCGCGCTGGAGCTGCGCCTCCTCCTCGTCGATCTTGCGCCGCGCCTCCTCCTCGCGCTCCTCCTTGTCCTTCTTCCACCGATCTTTCTTCTTGCGCATCGCCTCGAGCGTGTTGGGCCACTGCATCGTGCGCTGCTCGGACTTGGCTTTGATCGCCAGGCGCTTCGCCTCGCGGTCGCTTTGCACCGGCGCCGAGACGCTCGCGAGGATGCGCTCGAGCTCATCCGACGTCAGCGTGGACGGCATGGTGGCTGCGGCTGGCGGTGCGTAGCTGCGTGTCAGTGCACAGAGATAGAGAGCGTGCGTGGCGTAGACGAGGGCTCGTAGCAGGCGACTGCGTGTTGTCTTGGCGCTTCGAGTCTTCTCCACGCTCGGTGACGCTGGAGCAGCGTTCAAGGACTTCGTCCATCCCAATCATCAGACCCAAGTGCAGCCATTGCTGCGGCGTTTCATGCGAGTAAAATTAGATGTGGCCCCAATGTGGCCAATCATGTCCTCGCATGAACAGTAATATCCAATGATTTACCAGCTCCCAGCATTTGCGAGCCTATCAGCCAGCTGGAAAAGCGATCTATTTCCGTGAGAAGCTCATCAGGACCAAGCCGAAAGGAGCTGCTCATGCTGAACGGATCAGTCTCGAGAGCGTGTATGCTTGCATCCCTCAAGGGCTTCATGAGCCGCGTCTGGCACGAAGGATAAAAACATGCACTGTGGTGTGTTTATTGAGCGTTTAAAAGAAAAAAAGCCAACGAGCAGGGTCTCCACGTGGAAGGTGAAGCGCCTGCTAGTTGGTGCTATTGTTGGTGTTCCGCTGGCGCTTGTTCGCCTGCTTCGTCGGGATCACCGCCGGCTCGACGGACGGATGGTAGAAGCGGATCTCGTTCACCATGCGCTGCCGGATCTCGTTCACGCTCATCTTCTTCTCGTCAAAGTCCAGCTGGATCGTGCCGGGCGCCACGATCTCCTCCTCGAGCGACCGGATGCTCGCCAGGTACTTGTGCGAGAGCGCCTCGTCCAACGTCGCGCGCTTCAGCGGGTTCATGCGCAGCATCCACGTGAGCAAGTCGATCGCCTCGGGCTCGGCGCCAGGGTACATCTCCTGCAGGTTCGTCGGCGGCCGCGGTGGCAGGCTGCGCAGGTACGTCTGCACGTCCGGGTCTGCGATCTGCGCGATGTCGTCCTCGTCCATCGTGCCGAGCACGTCGAGGATCGTGTTGAGCTGGTCGCGGCTGTCCTGCGGCAGCGCCACCTGGCCCGCGCCAGGGCTCAGCGGGAAGCACGACACGCCCGGGAAAAGCGGCTCGCGCTGGTAATGCGACGGCACGCTGCTCTTCTGCATGCTCAGCAGCTCGGCAAATATGCAGCCCACCTGCATGCATACGCATACAACAAACATCATTGCAACAGTTAGCCCAATACTCACGCTTCATCGCAACATTAAGAACACTCACAGCACAACACAACATCACACACAAATACGTACCGACCAAACGTCGATCGCGGCAGAGTAATCGTGGTCGCGGAAGATGATCTCCGGCGCGCGGTACCAGCGCGTGACGACGTGCTCCGTGAGCTGGCGCTGGATGCGCTTCCCGGGCGTGCGCGGGTGGATCCCTCCCGTGCCTTCGAGCGTACGGTCGTCCGGTGTCGAGCCGTCCGCGTTCGTCGCGCGCTTGCGCTTGCGGCCCGACGAGAACTTGGTCGACAGTCCCCGCGCGAGCCCAAAGTCGCAGATCTTGATCGCCACCGGCGACAGGTTCAGCAGCACGTTCGCGGGCTTCAGGTCGCGATGCACGATCTCGGCCGAGTGCATGTACTTGAGTGCCTTGAGCAGATCCAGCAGCAGCCACCGGAGGTGCTCGGCCGTGAGGAACTGCGGCGAGTGCAGCAGCTTCTCCAAGTCCGACGGCAGGTACTCGAACACGACGAAGAGGTCCTGGAAGTTGCTGATGTCGCGCGGCGCGATGATCTCGCGGATCTGTACAATGTTCGGGTGGCGCAGCTGGCGGACAATGCAGAGCTCGCGCAGGATGCGCTTCGCGTCAATCGGGTCCGAGAACACGTTCTGGATCTTCTTGATCGCGACGATCTCGCCCGTCGGCAGGTGCTTGCAGCGCACCACTTGGCCGTAGCTGCCCTGCCCGAGCACGCACTCGATCGAGTAGTGCGGCGCGATCTCGCTCCAGCCGGGGATCTTGGACGCGTTCGACTGCGCGGGCACTGCGGATCCCGCGGCGTTGCCAGAAGCGACTCCTCCAGCCGCCACTGGCTGGTTGGCGGCTGGCACCTGCGCTGCGAGGATCTCAGCAGGCAACTGCTGGTCGACAACTGTACACACACATAACCATAGCAATGGCAACGATGAGCCATCAACGACTAGCAAGGCGCACTCACAACTGCAATCCACACAGCACGTACGGGAAGAGTGATCCGAGATCGCCGGCGTGCCCGCGAGCGACTTGGAGTGGTCGTACTGCGGCGCCGCAGCCTGCGAGACGTCGTGGCCGATCACGAGCATGCCCTGCCCCGCAGGGTTCGACAACAGCGGCGTGCACGTCGTCAGCAGCGTGAGTGTGGAGCGATCGCGCTTCGTGAACTCGAGCATCGCGCCGGTGAACGGCACGCCCTGCATGCAGCGCGAGAGCGCGTCCGAGAGCGCGTTCACGGTCTGCGGCGGCACAAGGAACGGCACGTCCGCCAGCAGGTTGCGGCCCGCCATCTCCTCGCGCGCAAAGCCAGAGAGCTTGATCGCGTAGTCGTTCCAGAGGATGATCCGCATGAGCTCGTCGACGACGAACACCATGGACGCCGACGTGTAGAGTGACTTGCCGAGGCTCGCGAGGCTCTCGGTCGTCGCGCAGTATGTCTCGACCGAGCTCACGAATGACTGCATCTGCGGCACGGACGCGTGCTCGAAGTTCTCTCCGATCGTCTGCTGCATGATCTTGCGGATCACGCTGTTGCGCTTCTGCTGCTGCTGCTGTTGAGCCGCCGTCACCGCTGCCACGGCCGCGAGCGCCGCTGCCGGCGGTCCTGGCGCACTCCCGGATGCGCGGCCGCTGCCGCCACTGTCCGAGTCCCCCGACCGGATCACCGATTTGTCAAAGTGCACATGCGCGGCGGCGCGTCCACCCGGATGCTTGTTGTTCCCGTTCATCTCGCTCGGATGCCTATCTAATCGAGCGCGATAGAGTCTGCACGCGAACAAGAAGCACAGAGATCGAAGGGGACAGCATAGCACGTGAGCGCAGGCTCGTACGACGCAATAGCTATATCGATACTCGCGCGCGCCACCTGCACGCAGCATCTTCTTTCCATAACGCAGAGATCATTACACACCTGGATGGCGTCGTCAATGTCGCAACAGACGGGGGATGAGGAACCAGAGAGAGCCACGAGTGCGCCGTCAGCCGTCACGACACGCGGATGGCGCTCTACACTGGCAGGTCACGACGGAGCGGAGAGGGGGAGGGGCGGATGGCGCCTGCTGCCTTCTCGTGCTTCCTCTGCAGACGCGCTGCTGCTGCTGGTTGCGCTGTCGTCGCTTTGCCTTTTTGGCTCTTTGCCCTCAACGGCCCCCTCTTTTTCTCGCACTGAGCGAAAAGGAGATGGGAGAGGATGGGAGACAGTGACACCCTCGATAGAGTGACTAGTGGCTCGCACGAGGCGGCACTATGTGATGCACGGACACCGGGACGCATTTCCTGACACGTATTTCTTTGAGCAATGAGAAAGAATGAATGAACACCGCAGCCTCGACTCGAATGAGAGCTGATAGACGCACGCTCTCGGATGTACTTCTGGCGTATCACTCTGCATGATCGCCGGCTAGCAGCATCTCAAGAACGACGCAGTGTACGTTAAAATGAATCTCCACAGGCAGAACAGTGTGGGTCTGGCGAGAACATCGCCACCAACCAACGGCTGTCTCTCTCAATCGATGGCTTCCATCGTTTCTGAACTTGTTTATTGTTTATCGAGCTACTTCCTCCTGCGCTGAGCGATTTCTACCGGCCGAGCTGGGTGTCGCTTCAGTCAGACCTCCAGCCTACCTCTGCTTCTTTATTGTATCCTTCCTATTCGTCAAAAATGCGGCGGTGCGTCAGAAACCACTTCGCGTGGTGCTCGAGTGCAAGCATCTCCGTCTCCAGAGCGGGTTGCTTGCGCAGGATCCACTGCACGAGCTCGCCGTCGCGGCGCTTGGCAGCACACTGCAGCTCTTGTTCAGTAAACTGGTACGCTCGACCGATGCGCTCGTACCACTTGAGAACCGCCAGGTGTCCGAAGCGCACACTCGCCTGCACGGCCGCCGGCAGCTGGCTTTCGTCCATTGTGCCGCTCTCGCGGAGCCACTCGAGGATGCGCACGTGGCCGTGGCGAGCACTCGTCCAAGGATTCACGAGCGTACTCCGAGGCGAGATATTAAGCTGGACCCACTTCAGCAGCCCCAGGTAGCCGTGTTTGCTCGCAGTTGTGACCACGACTTGGAGGCTCTTCTCAAACGTCACCGAGCTGCCAACGCCGCCAGCATCGCTCTGGTGCACGCTGGCGAAGAGAAACTTGAGCAACGGCTTGTGCTTGTGCTCAGCGCTCCACTGGAACACTCGGTAGCTTAGTAACTCGGGCCGGCGCTCGAGGAAGATCTGCACCAGCTCTCCATCCCGCGTGCTCTGGAGGAAGCGCTTGAAGTTTGCAGTCGCGAAGATCGTCGGGTACTCGGCGTCGATGAGCTGGCGGACGATGGCGCTGTGGCCATTCTGCGACGCCCAAGCGCCGAGTGAGCGTGCGTGGGTTATCTTGTCTGGGAAGTTTGCCAGCATCCACTGCGCGAGCTGCGTGGCGTACGGCCAGTCCTTGTGCCTGTCTCCGTGTAGGAAATGCGGGTAGTAGTCCACCTTGGATTGCTCGAAATACGAGAGCGAGAGGCGCCAGAAGCAGTGGACTCGGTCGTCCACCTGGCCGCTCGACGCGAAGTCCTTCAGCAACTCCCATTCACCCATGCGCGCGAGCCTCAGCACGCCACAGAGTTGGAGATTCCAGCCGCGCTCGCCGGCACTGAAGAGCCACTTGGCTGTGTCGACGTTCCCGCTCCCAGTCGCTAAATGAACTGCCCGATCACTCACTGCATGGTGCGTCTCTGCCAGGTATTGCACCGTTTCAGCAGAGCCGTACTCACAGGCGTTTTCAAATTCCTGAAACCCGATCTCGAGCTGATGTCCCATTACAGAGCAGCAGTCGAGGAACCTCTTCAGCAGGTCGCCATCGCCGCAGGTGATGAACAGCGGAAGCATCTGGGGGTCGAGACGAAGCCCTTTGTGCTCGTGGAGCCACATCGCAACATCCGCAGGCGGGAATCCTTTGTGCAGACACAGCAGATCTTCGTCAATGCACAGATCTGGGAAGCGCTCGCACGCCCAGATCACGGCATCGAGGCGTCCACCATGGACAGCATTCCGCACAGACTCGAACGGGATCTCGTGGAGCTCAAATGACGCGTCGAGCCATTTCAGGATCTGCGCGTTGTTGCAGTCCATGGCTGTCGCAACAAGCTCCGTCACTGGCACCAACGCTGGGTCGTCTTTGTTGTTGATGAGCCACTGAGCAACCTCGAGCTGATCACTGGCGACTGCGTGGACGAGCGCTCGCTGCGAGAACGACCAGTTGTGCGCGTCCTTCGAGCGCTTCAGCACCTCGAGGAGCTCGATGCTGCCTTCTTCAGCCGCGTAAACCACTGGATCGTGCAGCTGGTCGGAGCCGTACGAGCTCCCAGTCCTCAGCGACGCGATGCGCACGCTGCCTCCATCCATCCACACGAAGCCACGGCGGCGAACGAGTCGTCGTAGCTGCTGCCCAATCGTCGTGGAATCGATGTAGCTCGCCGCAGTGTTCGCTCGCCAGGCGAAGATACCCAGCGTTTCGTCGAATGGCACCGTCACCTCGACGGGGACACGCGAGCGGCCAGCACTGGCGCTGGTCGCGGAAGCTTCGTGTGCGTGCTCTGCGAGCCACTGCGCGCTCGCCAAGTGGCCGGCAAGCGCAGCATGCTCCACTGCAAGGAACGGAGTGTACTCGGTGGTCGAGTGCAGCCACCGGAGGACGCTCAGGTCGCCCTGCTTCGCGGCTTGGTACATGACGCCTTCGGGGAAACGATACGCTCGGAAAGAGCTCACCCATGCCATGAGCTGTCTGCATGGGGCAATGGAATCAATGGCATCTTCTTCTTTGTCTTCAAGCGGCTTGTAGGCTTTTCCAAACGCTGGCTTCGCGCTCTTGCGCAGCGCGTACACTGCGCGCATGCAGCCGTGGGCGGCGGCAAAGTGCAGCAAGTGCATCTCCTGCAGCGGACACCAGGGCGAGTGATCGCGCAGCATGTTCGCGACGGCGTGGTCGTCGTACTCCAGCGCGTACACCATGAGGCTCACGGTGTCGAGCTCATCGAGCGACTCGGTCACGCTCGCGAGCAGCTCCGACTCGGTGCGGAGCAGCGCGCGGGCGAGCAGAAGCATTGTGCTGCGTGCTCTCGTGGAGGTTCTCCTGGCTGCGCTGTGTCTGAGCAAGCGCGTGCGTGGGAAAGAGTGAGCGAGCGCGTGTGTGGGCTTGATGTGAGCTCTTGGAGGCGAGCTCGCGAGTGACGGAGAGGATGCTGAACGCCACATCTTCAAGCAACACTCTGGGCAAAATGCCTTGAGTGTCGGTCTGCGGAAATCGATTTGTGTGGCTGGCCTCGATAGCTATAACGCGTTTGAGAGCTATACATTCAATGAAATGTCCGTTTTCGACTTCACATCCGTTCATCAAAAATGCACCCACTTTCGCCAAGTCAAGACCTCCGGTGGATTGAAACCTCCAACAATTCAGGAGTGGATGAACTCGAATGCTCGATTTTTCTTGTGCACCAACCGAAAGCGTTCGGATGCGTCGCACTCCACACGTCTCTGGCGACTCGTTCCATGAACAAAGCCTGGCTTCACCATGAGTTGGCAAGAGATACCTGAGAACATAAGTCAAATGACTCGACAGTGATCACCTCTGTTGTCTGTCCGCTCCAGCGAAAACGCAAAGCGACTTCGATCCAGAGATCAATGCATTTTGGGTATATCCTATGTGTGTGTGTGTGTGTCGCTAGCAGCGCTCAAAGATCTTGTAGAGCTTGGTCAGACACGCCACGGGCGTGATGATCGACGCATCGTTGAGCTCGTGCGGCGGCGAGAACTCCGCGCGCTTCGTGGCAGGGAACAGTACGTGCTCCAGCACGAGCGCCGTCTTGTCTGTCGCCTCCTGCGCCGTTGGGTACCGCAGCTCCGCGTACCAGTGCGCCAGCACCATCGCCACGCTCTCGAAGCATGCCTCCTCTTCCTCCCAGTTCACCTCCGTCGCGAGCTGGAAGACGAACTCTGGCAGCGAGTGGATCGACGGCTCGTGGTCGGGTAGCACTCTCGGGAGCGACCGCAGCATTCCCTGCGCAGTCGTACCAATAGCTTGCTGTTTAGTTCTCTATACATGGAACGAACGCAAACAGAGCAACTCGACTGGTACCTGCGCGTCAATGTCGATCGAAAAGTACTCGGCGAGCATCGGTCCGTTGGACGCCAGCAGCGTCTTGATCTCATCGGCCAGCTGCTCGCGCGGACCGTCCTCTTCATCGTAGCCATTGCGAGGGTTCGCCAGCGCCTCGACCACGAGGTCGTAGATCGAGAGCGGCGTCTCCAGCTTGATCGGCCGCAGCGCTCCGAACTTGCGCAGCACGCGCTCGTAGAAGAGGTGGTACGCGACCTCCTGGTGCTTTACGACGTAGAGCTTCGTGCGGAACTGAAGCAGCGAGTACTGCTTGTTCACGACGCCAACAAACGTGTGCTCGCGGAAGAGCTGCAGCCGCATCCAACACAACCACCAATCAGTCCATGACTTCGATTTGCCGTAGATATTCAGACAGACAGAGACAGACAGACAGAGACAGACAGACAGACGCACCCTGTCTAGCGACTTGCTCTTCTTGCGCTCGACGTGGTACAGCAGGTTCTGGACACTCGACAGCAGCTGCGGGCTCTGTGTGGCTTCGACGCTGCTGCGGCGATCCTCGCGATGCTTGTCTTCTGGCTCAGGTTCTGCTGATGACACAGGAGCAGCATTTACAACACACTTGTCAGCATTCGGCAACCTTCCATCGCACAAAGTCCGATCGCCACGCACCGTCGGACGAGTTCTGCAAATTGTCGAGACTGGAGCCGAGTTTCCGCTTCTTCGCGCTCGAGCCCTTGCCTGCAGATCCAGAGTCTTCGTCCTCCGACAGAAACGAGATGTCGTCCTCACACCCGCTTCCAGTGCTTTGGCGCTTCTGCTGCTTCTGAGTATCAGGCGGAGACGACTGAGACAAGTCTAGCTGCGATCGCTGCGACTCGAGGAAGAAGTACTTGTCGATCGTGTTGGAGCGGAAGTCTGTGCGCACTAAACGCTGCGGCGCCTGAGCAAACACAAACATAAAGACAAGCAGTGAGCAATCACAGCCAGCTACTTCCAGTGTTTGGCAGCGCGCCGTTGTATTCAGTTCCAAGGCTGCACTTACATGCAGCGGGTTGTACTTCTTGGACCCTGATCCCGGCTTCTGGCTCAGCTCGACCTCAATTGCCTGCGACGCCAGCACTTGGCTCATCGTCGTCATATCATCGTCGTCGTTGATCTCTTTGTCTTCGTCCTGGCGCTTGCTCCCCTTCTCTTGCTCTTGTCCTTTGTCTTCATCGCTGTTGTCGTCCAAGTCTCCCGCGAGCCTGCTCTGGCTCGCAAGCGATGTCGAGTTAGAATGACTGGCAGGAATGGAGGTGGCAAAGCCCATGATGGACGTGATCGGCTGCACGGAGAACGAGCGACTCTCGTTGCTGCCTTTCAGCTGCTTCTCGATCGCCTGGCTGAGTGTGTCCACGATCTCTTCTTCGTGGAGGAAGTGAACCTACATCATGCAAGAGTGCCACTCGTCACACAGTGAGTCCAGGAGGTGCAGCACCACGAACTATGCCACCCATGCCATGAGCCTCACCTCTCGCTTGGTCGGATGCACGTTCACGTCGATGTCGCGCGGCGGGAGTTCGAGACTGAGGTACACAAACGGGTGCGTGTGCTTCGGCAGGTAGAGCGAGTACACGTACTCACATGCCTTCTTGAGCGACGGGCAGTCCACGAGCCGCTGGTTGATAAATAAGATGAAGTGGCTCTTCTTGAGACTGCAGGCAAAGAGGATCATACATAGAAGAACAGGATCAGATGCAACCACAACGCCACCGCATTCACAGACGGACAGACACCCACTTGTAGTTGGCGTTGCTGATGTATCCCCGCGCCTTGTACTCGATGCCGATCGCCGACGAACTCGCGATCTTCTCGTGCGAGAACTCGAGCAGCTCGGTCGCCAGTTTGGAGCCGTAGATGCTGCGCAGCACGTCCAGCTGCGTGGTCACCTGCATCGTGTTGACGTCGCAGGATGGCTCGCGGTACTGTGCGCGAAGCCAGCAACGATGCCACAGATTGGGAAATGGTCACCATGCCAGCTCCAGAGTCGAGTGCATCCATGGCTGGTTGGTTGGTCGTACCTTCTTGCAGACAAAGCCGACGTGCTTGGAGCCGTACTGGATCGCGTACTTCTGCACCACCTCGAGGATGCGCTGGTACTGCTCGGACGTGTTCTTCAGCGCCTGCTTGCGCGTGCTGAGGTTGTAAAACAGATCCTCGACCTGAAAGAGCACCAACGACCACATTGTTTCGTCAGTCTGTTGCGATGCAAAAGCACGCAGCAAATCACCATCTACACAGCAACAGCAGCAGCTAAAGCGTACGAGGATCTGCGTGCCGATCTTGCCTGCGCACGGCGCCGGATCGCTCGACGCGCCGGGTCGCTTCGCTACGAGCTTGCCGTCGCGATAATACGCTCTAATGGATCATCATCATCATCAGCTTGTCAGTCCAGCCACATCGCCACAGCAAATAGAAGCAACACGCAGCTCTGCTCCAAGACAGCGACGCACTTGTAGGCGCACGGCTGGCTCGCGGTCTTGGACGTGATCGTGACGTGCGCGACGTGCGAGATGCTCGCGAGGGCTTCGCCGCGGAAGCCGAAGGAGCTGATCGCGCGCAGATCCTCGAACTTGGTGAGCTTGCTCGTCGTGAAGCGCTCGCAGACGATCTCGAGGTCCTCGCGCTGGATGCCCTTGCCGTTGTCCTGGATCTGCAGCAGCTTGAGCCCGCCCTGGCTCACGGTCACCGAGATCTGCGTCGCGCCGGCGTCGAGGCTGTTCTCGAGCAACTCCTTGAGCGCGTTCACGGGTCGATGCACGACCTCGCCCGCGGCGATGCGGTTCACCACCTCCGTGCTCAGGCGCTGGATGCGCATAGCGGTGCTGCCGTCGCCATGACTGTCGTCTAGTGCGTCCGCCATGCTCGTCGTCGTGCTGCTCGTGCTGCTGGGGTGTCTGTCGATGTGCGTTGTGCCAATTGCGTCGCTCGCATGTCCAAAAAATGGCGGCGGCGACGAATTCGACACCCTTTCTTGGCGGGAGCGCAAGCGATTGGCCCAAAATGCACATTTTCTCGCTGTCGGCCAATCGCAGCTCGTCGCTTGGCGATCAAGCTGTCGCAAACAAGAGAAAGAGCTGCTCGCAGTTGGAGCAGAGTGAACAGCAAGCGAGCGAGGGAAATGGTGCACTTCCGCGTGCAGAAAGGCTCGGCGTTCGCGTTCGAGTGCTGCAGCGACGCGGCGCAGCGCACACAGAGTGGCGCGATCAAGCGGCTCTTCACGCGCGCCGAGGATCTCGATGCACTCCAGTGCGTCGCGCGTGGGCTCTTTACGTGTGTGTCTGCCATCAAAGATGTTTTGACGTGAAGATCACTCACTGTGTGCTGCCGCAGAATCGAAGAAGTGAGCATCTCCAAGCGCCTGGATCTCGGCGATGTCGAGCGGATGATCACACTGTGCCAGCAGCATGTGCGTTGGCTCGCTGGCTGTGCTGGCGATGCTTGATTGTGCGTCACCGGACAGTGGCTGAGAGTATTTTGAGTCTTCTTGTCATTTCCTGCAGCCGCCTCAGTGCGTCGTCGGCCCTGCACTGCCCGAGCACGCCGCCGCGTTCCGAGAGTTCACTGCGTACTTGGAGAAGCGCCAGCGGGTGCGTGCTCTTGCGATAGATGTGGTGCAGTGCAGTGCATGGAGTCAAGATGCTTTCTCTGACTGGCGTGCTGTTGTGGACAACATCAGGCTGGTGTGGCGACGCTGCCGAGTGGCTACTTGCTGCTGCTCACGCCAATCCCGAACCGGGACGAGTACCTGCGGTGTCTGGTCATCAAGTCGAAGTCGAGCGAAGTGGACGCCGAGTCCGTGTCGTCGCACTCGTCCGTGCGATCTGAGGGCGAAGAGACGAGCATCACAATCGCCACCAGGAGCAGCAGCAGCATCACCACCATCAACGGAGCTGCGCGTAGCCAGCCTTCCGGTGCAAAGCCCCAGAGCCAGAAACTACTCTCGCTGGCTAATCGGATACAGCAAGAGCAGTCAGCGCACTCGTCCAACGCAAAGGTGCGAGTCAGAATTTGTGCACGCAATGCTGTTGCTCGGATCGCCAAGGACATCACATCATTCTGTGTTCATGGTTGTGCAGCATGGCGAGACGCCGACCTCGGGAGTTCACTTGTCGCGAGACGCGCGCTTCGCTCAATTGAGGTGCGAGATCATTCCTGCAAAGCGCATCCGTCGGTGGCAGTCAATGTTTTCTAAGCATCTTTCATGGCATTGCTTACTGTGCGTGCGTTTTCGATGTGGACAACAACAGAGAGGAGCATCGCGCGTTCAGTCTGCACCACCACCAAATTCTACAAGAGTGGATCTCCAGGTGATTGCTGGTAGCAGCAGACCACACGGCAGCTGTAGTTTCCACTGTCCAAACGACCACAAGCAACGGAATGCAAACGCATGTTGGCAAACTGCACCATGCTGCACTGCTGCAACCCGGAGCAAGCTTTCCTCCCTACCACATACCAAATCACTTCCATGAGAGGAGAACCGCTCCAATGGCGACTCTTCTATGCGAGGCGCAGCGCTTCCATCTCGTCGAGTTCCTTTGGGATCTGCTTCGTGATAACCTCGATCCCGGTTTCCGTAATCTAACAAACAGAACAGAGCAGGTTGTTTAGAAATGATCGTCCACCTCGCATCGACCACGCCACAGCCGCTAAACACAAACCACGAAAGGACAGCACTCACAATGACGTCGTCTTCGATGCGGATGCCGATGCCGCGGAACTCGTGCGGGATCTGCTGGTCGTTCTGCGGCAAGTACACGCCTGGCTCGACCGTGATCACCATCCCCGGCTGCAGCGGCGCGCCGCGCGTGATGTGCGGCGTATCGTGCACGTCCATGCCGAGGTAGTGGCCGATGTGCGTCGGGTTGTACTTCTGGAACTCGCTCAGCAGGGACCGCGTGAAGCCTCGCGCGATGCCGCCGCTGCCGGCAGTCTTGAGAATGCCAAACTGCTGCATGCCGTCGACCATGAGCTTGACCGAATAGTCGTGCAGCTGGTCCAGACTGATCGGCTGCTTCGTCGCGATCTGATGGTTCAGGTGCGCGAGGCTCTGCTTCTGGATCTCGAGCGTGAACTCGTACAGGTCGCGCTGCGCCTTCGACAGCGTTCCGCCGACCGGCCACGTGCGCGTGATGTCGCTCACGTACCCGCCAGCGACCTCGCAGCCCGAGTCGACGAGGACGAGGTCGCTCTCGCCCAGCAGACTGCGCTTCGACAGGTAGTGGATGATCGCAGCGTTCGCACCAGAGCCCACGACGTTCGGGAACGAGTTCCAGAGCGCGCCGTTGCGCTTGCACGACGCCTCGAAGTACGACGCGAGCGCGAGCTCCGACATGCCCGCGCGCGTGTTGCGCATCATCTCGATGAAGCCGCCCGCGCCAATGTCCGCCGCGTACCGCATGCGCTCAAGCTCGCACTCGGACTTGATCAGCCGCAGCTGCTCGACGAAGAAGTTGCCGGCAAAGAACTTTTCGTGGAAGCCGCGCGTGGCTTCGAGGAACGCCGCCGGGTACTTGCCGCCGTCGGGGGACATGACGAAGATCTGCTCGAGTCCCGAGAGGATCTTGTGCAGCGCCGGCTGCAGATCCGTCAGCTGGTACGCGTCGTCTGCCTGGAACCGCTCGATCGTGCCGTCAAGTCCGAGGCGCGCGCCGTCCCACTGCTCGCTGTGCGCGTCGCGCGGGCGCGTGAAGAGGATGAACGAGCACTTGTCCTTGGTCTTGAGCAGCACGGCGTGCGAGTCCGGCTCCTCCGAGCCCGTCAGGTAGAGGAAGTTGGAGTTCTGGCGGAACTCGTACGGGATGTCGTGCGTCATGTACTTCGTCTCGGCCGCATTCACCTATTTGCACACGCACCACATAGACAACAGCAGTAGCAACAGCAAAGCGTCAGCACACGTGAAGCTTAAACGAGTCAGGCGCTGCACCGGAATTCCGGTGTTGGGATGTGTGGCTTTCTCACAATGAGCGCCGAGTTGGCTGGCAGAACGTCGAAGAGCTTCTCGCGGCGACGCTGGAACTCGGACGCAGGAAGCCCTGTATACGTGCGTGTGTGTTAATCACATATAGATACAGAGCGGCAGGTGGGTGAGTATGTGCAGCAGCATCCATCTCTTGAGCTCTCACAGTGACTCAGAACGCACCTGGGAACAGGCATCCTGGCTGCACGTCGAACGGGTTCAGCGCCTTCTCCTGCACGAGCCCGAGCGCGAACGGAGCGCTCGAGTGCGCGCGCGCACTGCCGGCACTAGCGGGAGGAAGAGACGTCGCAGCAGAGCGAGCAGGTCGCAGAGCCGCACGAGGCGCGCCGCGGCGCACGAGGAGCTGGCGCCACTGCGAGACCGCCATCGCCATCCGGATCGATTGACGGTTCTTTGCCTCTGCTTTTCTGGTTAGTGGAAAGGCACTCCTTTAGGATCGAAATGGTTTCATTAGGATATGGCTGAGAAATGGTTTGAATCGAGAGGCGTCTTTTGCTCGTGGGCTCGAGGTACTAAAAAGACTCGACATGTTGCACGAATGTTGCTGCGAGCGGAGGCTGAGACTGAGTCGCGAGTCATCACTCTCTGATCCCACAGTGACACGGTTCGTCAGCATCCTGAACCGGACCGTCGCACCGAGCCGCGAACCGCCCTAATTTGGTTGGCAGGCGCTTCCATACAAACAAGCGCCTGCGCGAGCAACGCTGTCAACAGCCATTCCAACGAGAAGCCGCAGCAAGCAAGCGACGACGCCAGCCCGCGACGCCGCCGATCTGCCTGCCTGCCTGCCTGTATCGCCTCGACTCGATACACACCCAGTCAGCTGCTCGTAACCGAGGCATACACACGCACGCACGCACACAGGAAGTCTAGCAGCGAGTCGCTGAGCCCCCGCCAGCCAAGATGCCTCAGCATGAGCACATGGAGCTGCACAAGAAGCGCCACGGCGTGCGCATGGACTCGATCGAGAAGAAGCGCAAGAAAGAAGCGCGTGAGGTGCATCGCCGCTCGCAGTTCGCGCAGAAGGTGCACGGTCTGAGAGCCAAGCTGTACAACCAGAAGCGCTTCAAGGAGAAGGCTGCGATGAAGAAGACGCTCGCGCTGCACAACGAGCGCACGAACAAGCACGCGAACGACGACAACATTCCGGACGGCGCCGTGCCGTCGTACCTGCTCGACCGTGAGGGCGTGTCGCGCGCCAAGGTGCTGAGTAACACGGTGAAGCAGAAACGAAAGGAGAAAGCCGGCAAGTGGGACGTGCCGATCCCGAAGGTGAAGCCGATCGCGGATGACGAGATGTTCAAGGTGCTGCGATCCGGCAAGCGCCGCAACAAGGCGTGGAAGCGCATGATCACGAAGGCGACGTTCGTGGGCGAGAACTTCACGCGCAAGCCGCCAAAGTACGAGCGCTTCATCCGCCCGAGCGCCATGCGCTTCAAGAAGGCGCACGTGACCCACCCGGAGCTCAAGACGACGTTCCAGCTGGACATCCTGGGCGTGAAGAAGAACCCGCAGAGCCCACTGTACACGCAGCTCGGCGTGATCACGAAGGGCACGGTGATCGAGGTGAACGTGAGCGAACTCGGGCTCGTGACCACGTCCGGCAAGGTCGTCTGGGGCAAGTACGCGCAGGTCACGAATGTGCCGGAGAACGACGGCTGCATCAACGCCGTGCTGCTTGTTTAACAACTGTCATTTAGATTTATCTTCTTCATATACGAACGTTTTGATTCTAAGATGGCATTGATCCTGTCGTGCTTTGAGTGTGTGCATTTGCATGAGCAAGTGTTTGTGCGTTGGTATGTGAGTTTGTGGGTTTGAGCGAGACCACCGCGTCAACGCATGCATGCAGCCCTGCTGCATTCGCGCAGCACACTCGCCGACGCACGAACTGACGCGCGAGACAACAGCAGTCGTCGTCAAAGCCAAGCGATTCCCAACGCGGTGCGATCGATCAGTGGGCATAAAAATGGGGGGAGCCGTGTATTTCTGTTTCTCCGTTTACACTCCTGCAGCTATGTAACTTTATGTATCACCGTGGCGGCGGATGCGAGCCCTCCTGCCTTAGTTGTCGTATCTCTCGATCAGACCAACGTACGCGAGGCCGCTGTCGGCGCAAGCCGCCAGGAGCGCGTACTTTCCGCCCTCCTTCTGCAGCTTGTTGGACGCCGTGTTCACTAGTCGGCAGCCGGTGGCGCCGAACGGGTGGCCGAGCGCGAGCGAGCCGCCCCAGGTGTTCAGCTTGCTCTCCGGCACGCGACCGACCGGCTCGTCGATGCCGAACAGCTCCTTGCAGTGCTTCGGGTCCGCGAGCGCGTTCAGGTTCGCGAGCACCTGGCCAGCGAACGCCTCGTGGATCTCGAAAAAGTCGATGTCGTCCAGCTTCAGGTTGTTCTTCTTCAGGATCTTCTGGATGCCGTACGCAGGGCCGAGCAGCAGGTCCTCAAACGGGTCGACAGCGACAAACTCCCAGTCCTTCAGGATCGACTTAGGCTTGTAGCCGAGCTCCAGCGCCTTGTCTTCGCCCATGATCAGCGTCGCCGCGGCACCGTCGGTCAGGAACGACGAGTTCGCCGCAGTGTGCGTGCCGTGCGGCTTGATAAAAGCCGGCTTCAACGTCGAGATCTTCTCGATCGTCGAGTTCGGGTTGATCCCGTTCTCTTCCGTGACGCCCTTGTACGGGATGATCTCGCCCTTGTACTTGCCTTCCTGCTGCGCCTTGAACGCCTTGTGGTGCGCCGCCACCGAGTACACGTCCATCTCCTGGCGCGTGACGCCGAAGCGGGTCGCGAGGCGGTCACTCGACGAGCCCATGATCTCGCGCGTGTGGAAGTTCTGGATCGCAGGGGCTTCCGGAGCAAAGTCCTTGAGCTTGATCCCCTTCAGCAGCTTCAGGACGCCTGGCACGCCGCCCTTCATCGCCTTGTTCGCGCCAATCAGGCGCTCACGCAGCGGCTTCGAGAACCGGATCGGCACGTCCGAGAACGTCTCGACGCCGCCAGCGAGCACAATGTCCGCCTTGCCGGCAATGATCTTCTCCGCGCCAGTCGAGATCGCCTGGCTCGACGAGATACACGCCTGGGTCACCGTGTGCGCAGGCACGCTCTTCGGCACGCCGGCGCCGAGCGCGGCTTCGCGCGCGATGTTGGACGTGCGCACCTCCTGGATGACCGTGCCGGCCATGACGTAGTCGATCTTCGCCGGGTCGAGCGCAGCCTTGTTGATCACGCCCTTGAACGCGTCGCGGAGCATGTCGTAAGCGATCACGTCCTTGTAGAGCGTGCCGGACTTGGCGAACGGCAGGCGGATGCCCTCCACCACCACGACGCGGCGAGGGGCGGCGGCGGCGGCGGCGCTGAACGCGCGCGCGTGGCGGAGGACGGTCGTGCGGCGGCTTGCAAACATCGTGCGCTTTTCGGTTGTGATCGGCTCGTGCGCTTGCTGGAAGCGCGCTCGTGCTCGCGCTCGCGTCTCGTGTCTGTTGCCTTGCTTGGATCTTTTTCACGCCAAAAAGCGGTTTTGGATCGCACGTGCGAGGGGAGCAAACTCGCTCCGAATGGCTCGAAACACTCCCAAATCTCCCGTCAGAATGCGCACCAAAAATCGACGTGCGTTCTGTCGGTTTTTGACGTGACTGACAGCAAGTCGTCAAAAATCAATCCAACGAAATGACACCGCCGCAGTCATCATCAAAGTGGAAACCACCTCTGCCAGCTGCTGCTGCTGCTCGAACCGCGCTGCAGCCGCGAGGACTGTCGGCTTCAGCGCCAACGCCGTCCGGGTCGCTGCTCTCTTCCTGCGTCGACGAGTGCTCGGCGCTTTCGATCGCGCCGAGAAAGTCGTGCACAGTCAGCGGCCGCAGCGAGCAGGCGTCCCAGGATGCGGATCGCGCACGGAAAGAGTGATCCGACCGATGTCACCTCCGGACTTGAAGAGCAGAGAGTGGAGATGCAGCTCGCGATATAAAGCGGAAGGAGCGTGTTGTTGCAACTCAAAAGCAAACGCTGCCATGCTTGTCAGCGTGACTTCGCGAGTCTTCGCTTTCCCTGTAGCAGCAATGGCGGCAGCAGATGAGTGAAATATCTGTGTGAAAACATCATCGCCTTGCAGCAGATACACACTCAAGCCACATTCAGCCTCCAGTTCTCATCCTCAAGCAAATCTGGCGAGTGACACAAACCAGCAGGACATCCACGTACGATCTCGGCGGCTTCCTAGCATACCAAGAAAGCGCGTTGTCAGGTGACGGAAAGCGGCACGGTGTCACAACACACCGTTCGCACCTGCATCCCGAGTATAATCGTCTCGGCACGAACACATTTGCGATCAGGCTAGGCAGAGATGTCAGTCGGTTCAAGTACAGATGAGGTCGCGCAGACGGAACAGCGTTTACGCCGACTACAGAAGCTGCGTCGCTCGTAGTTCGACAGCGGTGATCGCCGCCTTGACGTCCTCGATTTGCTGGAGTTCCTCGCAATGCGACAGCACTCGACCAAGCATGATCTGGATGAAACACATTCGTGAGGACGGCAGCTTGAAACAGGAAATGGAACCGGGCTGCTTCAGCTTGCGCTCCGAACCTTCGCAGCGATGTACTCCTCGTAGCGCTTCGTCCAGCGGATCGACGGGCTATCTCCTCGAGCGCGGTGCAGGTCATCACTTCTGTTTTGCTCTTCGTTTGCCAGCGCGTCGCCCATTGCGTTGATTGTCATTTCGATCGCGCTTTGCCGTCATTTTGGCAGCACAAAGCGCATGTCGGTACGATTCGATATGGTGTCCACATCCGCGCCGCTCAGGCATCCACACACCTGCACATCTCATCGTCGCTGCTGCCACGCGCCGCCGCTCGTGCTACCATCGGCTTCCTAAGTCGTCGTCGCCGCCTCTTGCTATCGAGGTTGCTATCTCTCTTTCTAGTCGCTTGTCGATTTGTGGCGATTGAACCTGCATTGATGACACTTCAGCTTCAGCTTCCGTGAACAATGTTGACCACACGAAAGCAGCACTCAAGCGAGGGTTTCCACGCTATTCGCTCGTTTGACCCTAGTTTTGGTCAACAAATGGAGCCATTTCGGATTCGGATTCGACCACAGCGTGGCGTCCTTGGACGAGAAAGATGGCAAGCTCACGGGGTTATAACGTTAGTGGCGCGGCGTGACAGCGACGGCAGCTTGCTGTCTACGAGCGCTCGGGTGCGCAACCGCCCGTGATCTTCCAGCACCGGGTCGTCTCAAATATGCTCAGCAGATTCACCGCGGTCGAGAGCACGAGTGCGACGGACAGGTACGCGACGGTGACGCCGCCCATGAGCCTGCTCTTGCCGCTGCGGCGCTTGATCTCCTGCGTCTCGGCTTTCTGGCTCGGAAGCAGCGGCAGGAAGAGCAGCGAGACGAGCTTCATGCCGTAGCAAATGCAGATCGTGATCGTCACGTCGCGCCGCACTTCATACGTGTCCCGCATGATGTCCTCGAGCCAGACCTGGAAGCGCGCGTTGATGATCTTCGCGGTTGTGCGGCCAAACGGGCTCGCGAGGTTGGACGTTGTCGTGAGCAGCCCGTACAGTGCGCCTTCGTAGCCCACCTCGATGAGCTCCACGACCACGTAGTTCGCCACGATGAAGCGCACGCCATCGGGGATGTAGCCCACGATCGGTACGCCGAGCCAGAACCACTGGTTGCGCACGACGTCCCACGTCGTGAGCATAGTCATGAACGCGTCGATGATCACGCCGAGGACGACCGTGACCGCGATGCTGACGCGCCAGTTCCAGCTCAAGCCGAACTTTCCCGTCAGCCCGAGCGTCGCGGCGTACACGAGCGTGCCGAAGATCGCCATGATGCTCGAGTTGAACGGCGTGGCGTGCACCCAGTGAAGCTTGATGTTGCTCGACGACACGATGTTGAAGTTGTTGAAGACACCCGAGAGGAACTTGTACGCGGCGATCTGGTACACGGCGCGCTGTTGAATAACCTCCCAGAAGCGCTGCATGTATGCGCCGAAGCGCTTCTCGGGAACCCGCGCTTCGTGCACGAGTAGCCACGTGACTGGAATAAGCGGCAGGCAGAAGCAGCCGAGAAGCCGCATCATCTGCGGGAACGTCAGCGAGAAGGCGAACTCGCCGCCGTACTGCTTGCCGTTGAACGCGATAGCGACTGCGAGACTGCCCAGCGCGTTGAACGCCATGCGCACAGTGTGGATCGCAGCTTGGATCTGTCCACGCGTGGCGAGAGGCTCGCGCTGAGCGTGCTCAACCACCATCGCGTCCGCTGCCACCTCTGCGACAAGATAGCCGAAGGCTGCGAGCATCATCGGCACGACGTACTGCCCTGCTGCGTCCGGAGCGCTCTTGTTGATCGTGGCTTGCTGCGCGTCGGTCCAGTCTTCCGGGTCGCTGAAGTGCATCGATGGGTCACCAAAGTACGGCGCGGGCACGTACAGTCCAGCCATGTAGAAGAGCATGGCGCAGCAGAACGTCCACCCGAGCATCATGTACGGACGGCGGCGGTAGCCGAAGATCGGGAAGCAGTCCGAGAGGATGCCGAAGAACACCTTGAACGACCACGGCAGCTGCACGAGCAGCGTGGCGGACACGACGATCGTGCCTTCGGCGTTCAGGTAGCCTTGGAGCACGGGGTAGATCACGCCAGGTAGCACGCCGCTGACGAGTCCAACCGCGGCAAACTGGGAGAGCAGTCCGATGGATTCGTGCGAGAGGAGATCGGGCGGTTTGCCGTCGCGCAGCGCGCCATTTGGCTGCTTCAGGGTTCCTGGCGTTTCCGGTTCGCCGTATCGCGCCTTGTATGCACTTGAACGAGCAGTGCGCGATGGGCTCAGCAGCACCTGGCACTCGTCGTCTTCCAGCTGCGCGCGCATACCGTCTCCTGGGTTGCTCGCTCTCTCTTGGCTGTGCTTCGAAAGATACGAGTACGAATGACGCTTCGGAGAGCGATGAGAGCGTTGACCCGTCAGGGGCGGACTGAGGATTCTGTCTCTTTCGCTCGCTCGCTCGAACGAGGACCGGTTCAATCAGACAACCGAGCACGCGCCTCGGATACAGAGCCGTTTCGCAGATGCTCTCTGCCTGCCTTCCTGCGTGTGGCATCGTCCACCAAAATACAGCGCAGCCAGCCAGCAGCGCGCGAGAAGGCACCGTCGGATAAAGCGACTGCGACGTCTCGACGTCTCGACGAAGGGACCGAGAAGGAGTCCCGCTGGTCGCAGGCGGGGCATTCGCGAGCAAGGAGGCGGAAAGGCATCGAGCGATTTGTCTCGTTATCCGACGGCGGAGGCTGCTGCCATGATTGAGAAAGAGAGACGGGTCAGGTGTCAGAGCAGATCTCCCTCTCATCTTCAATTAATCGCTGCGTCCCAAGGCTCAGAAACCACTTTTGCTAGTCATTTTAGCTATTCCTCCTGTCCATCTTAATACGCGAAACCGGCGAAGTTGTCCACCTGGCAACCTGGCAGAGCAGGCAACTTCACGGCTGCTCAGCTCTCCAGAGCCCACCAGCCAACACTCGCCAGCCACTCATTTTCGTAGCCTCTGCTCGGCAGATTGGCGAGGTGTGGCGTTTGTCGCATCGTAAACCAGGGTCGTGTTCCGTGCTTCGAGAGACCACAGGACGAAAGCTTGATCCACTTGCAGAGAGATTGGACAGGACGGTGTATCATCACGCCAGATGTGCTTGGATTGTGCTCGAAGCGTCAAGCCTTCCGCCGTCGGATAGACACACAAGCTGATGATTAGCGGCGCATGCGCATGAGTTTTGCTCAAGAAGGGAGAAGGCGACACATCGCATGTGCTGGATCGAACTCTGTCAGTCGATCGCACTGCCACGGTGGACTCCCATCTCTTTCTTTCAAGATGGTGGCGAGAGTACAGCTACCGCTATGTGTGGATAGCACCCTCTCCAGGATCGCCGTCGGACAGCACCTCTGGAGGCACCGTCAGAATGAGGCGAGTCAAGCTGCGCATGTCGTTGCGGTGGCAAAGTCTCGCCGTCGGACAAGCAGCGAGCCCCGTTTATGGCCAGCAGCTCATCATGTTAGACACCGCTCATTGTACATCTGCACCAGGTTTGAGATATTCTTCTCTGAGTTTATGACTGTTTTGAGCCGCTGTCGCCGTGCAAAGAGCGCACCAGTAAGGTCCATCCCAGTTGCATGAAATCAGCGGCAATATCTAGTATTACAGGCCTATAAAGTCTAGTCTCGTTCAGTTTTCTCTTACTGTCATGCTCCCTCCTACAATCTTGTATCATAAAAATGTAGGACCCCATGAGCCGCTCCCCCGTTTGTTACTGACGTGTTCCTCTGCACCAGTGGCTGACGTCGCAATTGACATGCAACTGCTCGCAACTTGGGTGTGCCGGGATGGGGACAGTTTGGCGCGTGGCTCTCGCCCAACTGAAGCGCTGCAACTGCGTCGCCTGCCTGCGAACGTCGCTTCTGCTTGAAGGTCCATGCGCAGTTAACTGTTGGCTCTCGACCGATCGCGCGGACCGGAGGAACGGCAGGCACAGATCGTCTCATTCAGCAACTCGCCCGCCGCCACGCACTCTCACACACACACACACACACACACACACACTTCCACCTTCGATTCTGGTGGTGCGTCCTACTCGCAAAGCCGTACGCAGACCAAGAACGCTACTGCAGATCGCCATGAGCAAGGCGGAAGTCGACACGGTGTCGACCCCAGGCGGCGTCGTCGCCTCGAATGACAAGTTCTACGCGGCAGCCAAGTCCCCCGGTGTCGACCTCGAGCTGGAGAACGGTGCAATCCGCGCAGGTGAGCCGGTCCGGATCTTCTCGAAAGCGTCCATCGGCTTGCTCGCGCAGTACGCCGGCGTGGGGCTCGTGGGCGGCGTGCTGCCTGGCGTGATCTACCCCGTGCTCCAAGGCTACCTGAACGCCGAAGGCACGATCGTCGTGTCCGCGACTGTGCTCGTGCAGCTGCCGTGGTCCTACAAGATGTTCTTCGGCATCCTCTCGGACTGTCTGCCGATCTTCGGCTACCGGCGCCGTCCGTACATGATCTGCGGCTGGATCTTCTGCTGCGTCATGCTCTTCCTCATGGCCGGGCTGCACGTGCCCGAGCCGTACTACTCGGACCCAGCTCTGCGCAGCATCAGCGCAGATAAGTGGACCGACGCGCAGCAAGCCACGATCAACAAGAGCGCTCCGGACGCCGCGGGCAAGTACGTCGTGCCGATGATGCTCGCGTCCTTCGGGTACCTTATCGCCGAGGTGGCGGCGGACGCGATGGTCGTCGAGTTCGCGCAGCGCGAGCCGCTGGCCACGCGCGGCCGGATCCAGACGGCCGTATACGCGGTCAAGACGGCGTTCAACGCGATCGCAGCGATCATCGTGGCGTTCGCGTTTAACGGCGAGCAGTACGGCGGCGAGTTCGACTTCTCGCTGACGTTCCCGCAGATGATGCTCATCCTGGCGTGCTGCTGCGTGCCGCTCGTGCCGATCACGTGGCTGTTCATGGAGGAGGTGCAGACGAAGCGCATCCCGTTCTTCATCTACATCCGCGCGTTCTGGGAGCTGCTGCAGCAGCGCGCCGTGTACCAGATTGTGGCGTACAAGTTCTTCTCGGGCGTCTTCAACAGCTTCAATATCGTGTCGTCGAGCAACATCAAGCTCTACTGGGTGCACGTGACGCCGTTCAACAACAGCATCATGGCGATCGTGGGCCAGATTTTCTACGCCACGACGCTCGGACTGACGGGAAAGTTCGGTCTGCACTGGAACTGGCGCTACATCATCGTCGTCACGATGGTCTCGGCGGTCACGATCGATGCGTTCATGACGATGCTCACGGTCTGGGGCGTCGTGCGCAACCAGTGGTTCTGGCTCGGTGTGCCCGTGCTCGAGTACCTCCCGGACGGCATCCGCTTCATGGTCGCGACCTACTGCGTCGTGGAGCTGGCAGAGGAAGGCTACGAAGGCGCGCTCTACGGGCTGCTCACGGCCACGACGAACCTGTCGACGCCGTTCGGGCGATCCATGTCCAAGATCATCAACGCGCAGTTCAAGGTCTGGCTCCAGGACATCGTGGCCGACACGCAGGAGGTGCGGCGCGACGTGACGATCACGATCTGGATCTGCTACACGATGAAGCTGCTCTCGCTCTGCTTCCTACCTCTGCTGCCCAAGCAGAAAGAGGCCACGCGCGAGCTGCGGCGCACGGGCGGCAAGAGCAAGCTCATGGGCATCATCACAGTCGTCTACCTCGTGTTCGCGCTCACGTGGTCCACGATGATCAACCTCATGAGCATGTACGACACGACCAAGTGCTGGAAGATCACGGGCGGCTGCGCGCCGAAACGGAGCTGAGCAGCTGCGGTAGTGTGGCAGGCAGCGACGGCTCCAGCTGCTGCTGTTTTGAGAAGTATAGATGTAAGAGAAAACCTCGTGCCACCGCCAGCAGCGCTGCAGATGGGAGGTCGACAGCCATAAATGTAGAATTCTATCCTCCTTTCAACCAAACCGATTCTGAGCGACACGGTGCGCGGCTTGATCTCGTGTTTGTCCAAGGGCAGTTTT
The DNA here is from genome assembly GCA_023335995.1 of Globisporangium nagaii. NCBI lineage: Eukaryota > Oomycota > Peronosporomycetes > Pythiales > Pythiaceae > Globisporangium > Globisporangium nagaii. The sequence goes on from JAADWH010000220.1 coordinate 32,839, forward strand.
CTGGCACGCCCGTGGCGTGGTGAGGTGCGACATAGTCGATGACAACTACATTTGCGTATGAGAGGAGCATCGGTGATGCCAGAGGCGACGACTTCGACGCTGACAGAGCACACACCGTCAGCGAAAGGAGACTGCTCGTGTTCGAAGTTGAAGACTTGAACACCCTGATCGTGTCGGCTGAGTCTCCTCTCCGGCGGCTCGTGTATCCTCTGAATGAGCAGTGCCCGGAAGCGCAGCGGTGGTGGTCCAGTCTCACCGCGCTTTGGACACAGCTAGACATTAATCTGGGGAGCGATGCTGTTACCTGGATCTTCGGCCTCGGGCTGCCTACTGCGCCGCAAATGGCGTGGAATGCAGTAGCCGCTTCCTTCGCCGATGCGGCCGGCGCCTTCGATAGGCGACAGCGTCTCCTCGAGAGCATGACGATGATATGGCGAGCACAAGTCGCGGAATCAATCCACGGCATCTGGAACGAGCGGCTCAGGCAGATCGAGGATCCCAAGCGAGATGCCAATATCAGGCGCGTGATCATTGCCGGCACGCAGGAACGAGCGCTGCGGCGAATTCGGACGCTGGCTATCCAGCGATCAGATCCCGCTGCTGCTGCAGCTGACGAGGTGACGAGCGCGCTTGTCGCCATACTCCTCGCGCAGGCTGAGCCAGCTTCAGTGTTTCCAGCACCGATCAGCGGCTTGCTGACATCCATCTTCATCTTCTTCTTTGACGGCGGCTCTAGAGGCAATCCCGGTCCAGGCGACTCCGGCTCGGTCATCGTGCGCGTCAGCCCGATCAACCGACAAGTCACTGAGATTTGGGTCACTAGCATGGCGTTCGGCAACAGGAGGACAACAAACAACGTCGCCGAGTACCGAGGGCTACTCCACGGTCTGCGGCACG